>JARBEQ010255424.1:0-10844 GCA_030265355.1 Tritonia tetraquetra
CTCTCTCTCTCTCTCTCTCTCTCTCTCTCTCTCTCTCTCTCTCTCTCTCTCTCTCTCTCTCTCTCTCTCATCTATTAATCTATTAACGGTTAACCTAATAAGTCTCTGCGGCAGCGGCAGGGTGGGTCCCCTGTGGATTTCCCCCTGTATTTATTTTCCAAGGGGGCAATATCAATATCAATATCAATGATGATGAAGCGTGGAGAGTGTAACTCTGTACCTGCTCATTCCCTAGACATGGATCATTAGATTTGATGTCGGTTCTAGATGACACCCACCCTGACCTGCGTAACGACGATATTATGTCGGCGCAATCCCTTGACCATTGTAACGTGATGAAAGGGATTCTGATTCGTGGTCGAGATTAGCATGGATTTGATTACCCCAGCTACATATAAATATCGGACTTTATAATAAAAGGAAGAGATACCGATTGTCCTCGTGGACACACAGACCAACGATGTCCTCAAAGACGGGGGTCCCAGTGGCGCAAATGGTTCTTGCCTCAGAAGCGAAGGGTACATGGTTTGATTCCCGACAGCGTCGGTTATTTTTCTCCGTGAAACTCGGGTGAACACCTATATGCCACTCCCCTGATCCTATTCAGGTAGGTGGGATCAAGAACCTAGTCCAATCGGTGACGGACGATAAACTCGGAGGTCCCGTGTCCACGTTGCGCACGTTAAAGGACCCTTGACAGTTAAACATCGATAAGAGTAGGCCGCAAGGCCGCTGTCCGGGCAAAATTAATTCCTACCACAAAAGGTCACTGTGGGTTGATCACCTGCTTGGCTTAATATCTTGATCAAGAGAAATCCAGACTCATAGTGCTGGCCCTACACTGTTATATAAAAGGGAATTGGATAAGAAAAGAAAAAAGGAAAGCTACATATAAATATCGGACTTTATAATAGAAGGAAGAGAAACCGACTGTCCTCGTGGACACACAGACCAACGATTTTCTCAAAGACGGTTTAACGCATTTCGTGGAGATTTTTCTCCCATGTATCATCAATGTTTCCTCTGTGAATTGCGCAGTCTCTCACGCCGCGGGAATAGACGTCCGTCTGCCTAAAATGCAACAGACCGCTATTGGCATACACCCCGATTTGTGTCTCCACGAGTTTGTGAAAGGACTATAATCACAATTACTTTATGTCCTACATAATAATATGTAATGCGGTGGAAAAAATTAGCCGGGCCCAAAACGAATGTGGCTTGTTACCGAGGCCCAGCATCAATCGAAACAGGACTCTAGGTAGTATGATCAATGATTTTATATATATATAGAATCTCAAACTGAGAACGGTACCGTTTCTGGCTCTTAGCCTTCATCGGCTCAGTTCAGAGTGAACTTTGGAATTATGTTCCGGCATTGTATCTTACGGCCCAAGGCTTCTCACAGGGTGAAGCTATGGGGTGCAAGCCACCATATCGGCCCATAACCCGCAAATATATATGATATATATATTATGTAATAATATAATCATTGGTATGGTGTCTGGTAGGTAGTTATAAAACTATGGCGTTTTGACCCAGATGCAGTGAAGCTTTGATCGGTGTGGGCGATGCAACCAAACACACACCAGATCCGGCGGGTTCCACGACATGATCTTTTTCAAAGTGTTCAGAACTCGAACCCACGACCTCCCTATGCATTAATCACTGAGTCACAGTGCCTTCAACTCGGTTATCTCGCTTCCGGTTGTTGTGGTTTACATTTTTGGAGATAACCACACAAAAAAACGTGAGAGGAAAAAAAATCACAATGAAGAAAAATGCGATAAGGAAGTAGATTGGATTTGGTCGGACTGTGATTTATGGCACCCGTTTTGTCGTCGTTGCCGGGTTACCACGGTCAGAACAAAAGAATGATGCTGCCGTCTAGTGAAATATCTGTTGGTAGGGGTGGGGGGGGGGGTGGTTCCTGGTCAAGTCGTATTTCTGATGTGGAATTGTATATTCTGGGGTGTCCGAATGTCTAGCTACAGTATTTTTAAGGGAATGAACGAGGTCCTATCCTCCCGGATCCCAAGAATCTGTTCTAAAAAAAGTTCTAAAGTTTGAAGTTAACGCCCTATTTAACACATAAAGGTCATATCAAAGGCGGCTCAACAGAATCTCCAGGGCAGAGCTTTGAAAACTCTGAAAGGTCCAGAGAGAAAAAAAATCCGCACCAGGCGGGACTTGAACCCCGGTCTTCCGCGTCCAAAGTCTAGTGGCTTGACACTGAGCTAGGGACTATCTTTGTATCTTCGTATCTCTCTCTCTGTTCCTCACTCACACTTTCTCTCTTTTCCCTCTGTTTCGTGTACCCCTAGCAGTGTAGGCTCTATTTCTCTTCCTTTGCCCCCTCATCCCAGTCTATCCATAACCGCTATCTCTGGTACTGTCGCTCGAGTGTTACTATAACAAAAATAACTTTGTTTTAAATTTACGCCCTCATCAACACAGAAAGATCGTATTATCACATGCGGTCCAACAAAAACTGAGAAGATTCCAAGTAAAACCATGAAAACTATGAAAGGTCCAGAGAAAAAAATCCTGATCAAGGCAGAATTCGAGCCCCAGACCTCCGAAAGTGACTGAGCCTCTGCGCTACGTGCGCCCCCTACTACTAACATATAAAACAGCTCGTGACTCGATAGTGTTGATGTCTCGCGACATGACAACCGACTGATTCCGGAAAATGAGTACCATAGAGTCGAATTCGCATACGTCAAAATTTGTTTCACTTCTTCTATTTGTTCAAAGAGTATTTCCTCTCACCTGAATTTCGCAACCCGTTTATTTTCATTGAAGAAATAGGGAAAGCGAAACAATTTTTGACGATGTGAATTTCGGCCATAATGAAATCCGCCATGAGAACTTGAAAAAATCAAAATCGAGGTAATTGGGGTATTTTTTAAATTGCATTTCTTGTATTGTCGTGTTCCCTGTCTCTACATCTGGTGGTTGCACATGCAAAGCATTCCTCGTATTTCCATCTGTTCATCAGAGAAACAATTGGCCCTTATCGAATTATATCTCAGCACAGACACAGCCTGTCCCGGCGATTCGTTCCTTGGCCAGAATAGAATATTGTATTAGGCTCCGAACAGAGTGGCATCACATCTCCCTCTCATTGTCAAATGTAGAAACTTCCAGAAACTGTATTTTTTCAATATTGACATTGAACATCCGGCAGCCTTCATTAGCCTCTCATTGTCATCACTCTCTCTGTGTGAAGACTAATATAACTCATGAGAAAGGGAAACAGACGCCCTCCGTGCACGTGAAGATGGTTTCATAGACTTCCTGTGTCTTCACTGAGAATATGATGAGGGAGATGTGATGCCACTCCATTTGGGGCCTTATGTAATATTCTTTTTTTAGAAAGAAGTTTAAAAGTTGTTAGTTTTACGCCCTTGGCAATTCATTTTAAGTCATATCAAAGGCGCAACCTCCGATTTAGAGTCCATCTCCGACAGGAGACAGGACCAGAGCAATACAACTCGAGAAAGTTCAAAGAAAAAAATCCCAACGTCTCCGCTAGGATTCGAATCCAGTACCTTCCGCCCACAAGGCGAAAGCGTTACCGCTAAGCTACGAGCCCCCCTCCCTTCCATGGAATATGTTACATTCAGAATAAATATCAAAGAGAATTAATTGAAAGAGAATCTACTCCGCTACATGTTGCAATGGCATCATCACGTGCGAAGTGCGGGGGGTCTAATCTAACCCTCACTCTACTAATATCATAATGGTAAAATCAATTATTTTCCTATGCGAGAGGGAAAAAAAGGAAAAAAAATCCTCGTGATTATAAATAATACTAGAGATCCCACAAATGTGCAGTGTATTAAACTGGATACAAAAATGCAGATAAAAAACATTTTCCTTCTAAGTTTAATCGTCGCTACTTCCGTTCCTGTAGGCCCGTTATCAATTACTGTTAATCGCTTTTAGTCCACCCACATTGAAAAACTGAACACAAAAGCTTAAGACAGAGAAACGACTTATGACCTTTATGAGTTAAAAAGGGCGTAAAACTTCAAACTTTAGAACAGAGAAACGACACACCCATAGTAGGTTTTACTTTGACTTGTTTCGGGTTTATTTTTGGAATCTTAAACAGTTCACCCTAATATGTTGTTGTATACCACTACCAATGTGTGTGGTGTCGACTTGTATATTTTCCCAACGTCAACTTACGCTATACATGAATGGAGACATTAAGAGTAAACAAAAAGAAAGTTGTAAAAGTAGGTGGCTTTACTCTTATTGCGATTCACATTGTAAACAAATACAAAGATGAATTAACGATGTCATTGTTTTGCTCCAATGGAAAATGATACACTTGCATTATATTCATATAGATTATCCTCAAACGATTGAATTTGACAAAAACTTACTACAACACAAGAAACTGACGAACACTATGCCCTAGCATCATGCAACATTTTATAGAAGGTGTTTTTTAATTTTAAAAAATCTCCAGGCTTGACGAAAAACTGGCGCGATTGAAAATAAAAATGAACATAGATAACTACAAGAAAAGACCTACCAAATCCTGTTTTTAAAGAGATTTCCTATTTTTATAATCATTTTAAAACTCGCCAATGACCAGTTTTCGTTGGGGTTTTTTTTTATTGATTAATCTTCTGTTTTTCACAATATTCCCTTCCACTTTATCTCATTAATTAATGTCCTGTTTTTCTGTAGTCTTGACCTGTTTTAATTTTGGTTAGGATGGCAGACCTACAAGAAGATTCGAGGATTTAGAGGGGAAAAGAGAAAATAACAAAAAAAACTACAACAACAACATCACCAACATCAGCCTATCATTTGATTGACGGATCCAAATGTTTTATTACGCCCATTCAAAGCCTTATCTATAAACACGTCTTAATGTAGTCGCCTTTGAAAGAACACCGTTTAATGCTTTTCGTGATTTATCCGATAATATGTGGAACGAGATTTGTGAAGGAAAAGAACTGAATGCGCAGGATTGACTTTATAGCATTGCGTTAGACTGTAGTTACTGCCCTTGGAAGAGATGGTTAATATTATTATGGTGCTCTTTTTGAAAGTGGCTGTTGAATAAGTGAAATCACACTGGGAGCAAGGGGAGATAGGAATGGAACTAATATGTAACAAGTTACACATTACAATATACCACCGCTCAATCCTGACGACATTATGGCCGTTGCGGTATTTATAAATATCGATATACAAAAACAAAACAAAAACAAAAACTCAGCTTCAACAAAGAGAGAATCTAATTGCTAAACACTCGTAACAGCTAACCTAGACAAAGTATTACCAAACGTAATTTCTATAATATCAATGTCTTTATTCACACATCATATAATTACATTTCAACTACCAACACCTATTTTTTCAACAATTATCACTCACCTAATCGACAAGCGTTACACAAGAGTTAGATGGCCAAGGGGGGAAGGGAGCTTGAACCATGACCAAGCCAGGATTTGATTTTGTTTTCAAGAAGAGTTATCAGATCTGTTTTCTAGACATTCCTACGACAAAGAAACGGAAATTTGCTGTTTTTGTTAACACCTCATGACCTTTTTGATTAGTCTGGTTTAAACACGTTCTTATAATGTCTATTGATGTGTTACTTGGACGTCATTGAGGAAGTCATGTAATTTTGGTATTATTTGATATCTTTGTTTGTCGTGTTCTGGTAGCGCAAACATGTCTGTGCTTCGGTAATAGATTTGTATACATAAACGAATGTTTTCATTCTCACATCTTATAATTGCTGTTTAACTACCAACAGTGAATAATTATCAGCAAATCACCCGTGGTATGCCCAAATAGTAAATAAAATCCAACGTCGTAGATCATAACGCTCATCGACTCTAAGGAATGTCATATCTTCTATCTGTTTCTACAAGATGAGTCATTTTCGATCTCTCTCATTGAAAATTATTAGCTACCCCTGTGATGTCTTCTAAATTTATGTGGATTTCATATTATAAAATATATTGTATAAAAGATATAGCTTGGTATCAATGGGAGTTTGCACATCGAACTCGTTGAGGTGTACAACTCTATGCATTTAGGTGTCCCATGCTATGCAATATTTCGTCACGTAACTAAAAAGGTTTGTCTTTAGTGTGGAGACCGAGACGAATACGATGTCGTGAAAGTGGCTGTTGAATAAGTGAAATCACACAGGGAGCAAGGGGAGATAGGAATGGAACTAATCTGTAACAAGTTACACATTACAATATACCACCGCTGAATCCTGACGACATTATGGCCGTTGCGGTATTGAATATGGTGGGATAACGTTTTGAATGCGTATAACAATATGCCACATACTGTCCAATAACCCAATAGTTTATTACAAACTACATGAACACATTTAGAACAAAATGCACGTGCATGCCTGAGTCGAATAAGGATGGTTTGTCTAATGCAGCAAAACTTTTTAAAATGGCGGACTCCTGAGAGTCCCTCGACACGCATCTAAAATACTAAACTCTGTAGAGTACTGACACAGTTGATGACAAGAGTCCTTGGGACTGTAAAGCTAGCAGATAATACTGCTAAAACCCCTTACCGGTGGACTATCTATATCCAAAACAAACCAACAAATTATTATCTTTGATCCAACGGATATCCCAAGGTCAGTCGATGAATCTTTGCTTCGATTATAATTATTAATATTACAAGATGAGATCCCGCAAATTTGCGGTGAAAACTGAAGGAAAAAAAATTACAGATAAAAAACATTTTCGCTCTAAGATAAAACGTCGCAGTTTCCATCCCCGCAGCATGGGCACCTGGCGTTGCTAGCTTGAAGTATTAGGGACGCGATGTACCCGTAATCAATTTTACTCAACCTATATTGAAAAACATAAAACAACATCTTAACACAAAGAAATGCTATTCACAACAGTAAACAAAAACAAATGTAAATTAGAATGTCATTCAGTGCTTCAATGAGACAATTACATTTCCTTTATGTCGATTATTCTGAAACTAATGAATTTTTAAAACTTAATAATATGCAAAAGTCACTAAAGAAAAATATGCCCTACCTTCATGTAAAATTTCAAAGACGTCCCTCACGTAATAAAGCCTTGAGGCCTAACCAATTTTTTTTTATCGAGTTGCATGTATTTTATTACATTAGATTAGATATTAGATGTGGCCACAGCTCCTTGTTGGGTATATTTCCAACACACGTTGATAATATGAGGAGTACTACATTCATTTTCTGCTTTCAAGCGAAACCCGTCAAAGCAATATTCACGCAAGGACGAAATTGCGAATTTCTCATTTGTTATAGATTGCTCCTCTCAATATTTATCTATTCTGCGTTGAGTTGTCAGAGTGCCAAGACAAGTCTACGACCTTACTTCCGGTTCATTTTGGGTGTCTGCGATTGTCTACATATTCTGTAGCAGATGACCTACAAGATATATATTAACTGATATGATTTAATGTTTTGAATTAACATCGAATGGTATTCCGTGCTTTATGGACTCGTGTTATGCTCACAGTGATATGATATAATGTGTACCATACACTCATAAACACGTGCTTGACTCATTCCAATATCCGAATGTCGATTAAGCTCGTGTGTTTGCTAGATTCTAGACAATTTTCAAATTACTAGTCTACAGTACTATGAAGTCATGGAGCGTCCCTAGCTCAGTGGTCAAGCCACTAGACTTTGGACGCGGAGGACCGGGAATTTTTTCTCTGGACCTTTCAAAGTTTTCACGTGGAATTTTGTCAAGTTCTGGTGATTCGCCTTTGATATGACCTTTATGTGTTAAAAGAGCGTTAAACTTCAAACTTACTATGAAGTCGTAAGGATAGGTTGTATAAGACTTGCCCTGGACCTTTAAGAGTTTTCATGGCTCTGCCCCAGAGATGCACATGGAATCTTCTCAAGTTCTGTTGAACCGCCTTTGATATGGCTTTTCTGTGTCGAAAAGAGAGTAAACCTATTAACTTTAGAAGTATACAAGCAAAAAGGCCCGTTCTTCGAACGGTAACGGTACTTATGAAGGAGGGAGGTAGGGTGGGGTGGAAGTTCATTTCAGCTTTCCCAGCTAGACAACAAAATGTTTTCATTGCGCTCCAAACCCTCTATTCTATTGCAATGTGTGAACACTATTCAACACGCCACACGAATATATAGTTTATCTATTAAAAGCATAAAAAGGTATGGTAACATGTGCTCAGAGAATGATGACGTCATTTTGCTATAAGCGGAAAGTGATTGTCGATAAACAAGATTAGAAGAAACAAAACATTTTCTATAAAATCAACGACACAACGGATCCAATATTCAGTACACAAGGAACCTTCTCCAACTAAATTACTAAACCATGATATGCATATTAGAACATTCGTTACAAGGAACCGGGCTTACTCATATTTCAATACTCGAATTTCGTTTGAGCTATTGTGTTTGTTAAGTTCTAATTTTAAGTCGGTCCATTGCTACAACGTCATAGGATATATTTTTTTTTAAACCCCAAAAAACAAGACTTATATTATAAGAGGCCTCATATGTGTCAAGTCTGAGCCCGAGATAGATAACTCTTTACGCTTGCGATTGAAAACAAAAATAAAAACGAAGAGCATCTTTTTTTTTGTTCCTCTCCATTATTCGTTAGGAGGTCTACAATGTCCTTTTTTTCAATCGCAAGCGTAAAGGGTTGTCTATGTTCTTGGACTAAGAAATTAATTATATTGAAATATTATTTCGTTGATTTGTAAAAGTATGATATAATAGAAATAAAAATATTACGAAAACATTTATATATCCATTATGATTAAAACATAATATGATATCAATATTATAATTTCCAGTTTTATGCTCACCGCGAGCTACGCGATACTCACCACGCGCCAATCTGACTGGTGGGCCAGCGGTAGCAGATGAGAATGTCGATGATCAGAACCCGATTGATCATTCTATTTTGGGGCCAGTCATTTGTCACAGTTAATGACGTTTCTACTGCTGGAAGCTCTAAATCGTTTTATCTTAGACCTTTTATCGGGTCCATCTGTCCAGCCAGTAGTAGGCTGCCTAGCCCAATCAATGAAGAATTGAATGTGGCTGATTAGATTGGTATGTGTGGACGGTATCCCGTCGTCGTGTTTCATAAACTGTTTGAGTAAGGACCGAATTAGGATTATTACGGGGGCGTAGTGGTTAACGCTCTCGCTTCGTGAGCAGAAGGTACCGGGTTCGAATCCCAGCGGCAACGTTGGGATTTTTTTCCTTTGAACTTGCTTGAGTCTTATGGCTCTGACCCTGATGATTCCAATGGAATCAAGTCCAATCGGAGATGGACTATAATTCGCAGGTTCCGCCTTTGATATGACCTAAAATGTGTTGCCAAGGACGTAAAACTAACAACTTTAAACGTTTTTAACCTTATGCACTATGCTGTCTCGAAGTATAATATAGTATATCGATATATGGTCCTGGGTTCGAGGCCTTTTACCGACAATTTCGTTGTTTTCTTGGGCTAGAAATATTTACAACGATTGCTTCACTCGATCCCAGGGTATTAATTCTCACCTGAGTGTTGGGAAGATAAACTGCGGTAGACTAGCAACTTGCACTTGCCCCTATCACGCTACCGAAACCAAGGTCAGTTCCGGCACCACGATCCGCAATGCACTCAGGGATATCTTAATGTCCTACCCTAAGAAAGCAGGCAAGTAGATTATATAGGGAGGACAATTGGTCCATAATTAACTGAGATTAATGAAAAGTCACTCATCAAATGAATAGAAATATAATGCCACTTGACTTAGGCGCTTTCAGCTCTCATTGATGAATTTGTTTTTCGATAATAATACAACCTGAACTACCTTGGCCCGATGGGTGAAGTGGTCATATGAGACGTCTTGGGTTTTGACTGGAATTTCCCAGAGCGTGTTTATAAAGCATTGACCTGAAAATATTTTTACCACAAGGACAATGAAGGCCGTGGAAATTCGTGCAAACAGGGCATAGTCTTGGGGAAAACCAGATCTATTTTTATTATCCAATCAATGCTGCTCTTTCTAAGCATATCATATTACGATATGATTAATTACACGCCATAATATTGTTATATTAAAGCTTCCATGCATTGATTGGATAATCGAAATCTAGTTTCCCCGGGTAATGGACTACGCCCAAGTTTGTAGAGGGAAGTAAAAGTACTTTCCTATTCGCTCTAATGCCAAGAAATGGTAGGAAAAGACTTTGTACTTCAAACACCATTATCATTTCTGTCCGTCGTAATTGAATTGAGTGAAAAATCACTTTCCCCGCTCGGAAGATAGATATTTTTTTCAAAAAGTAGTAGAATACAACTTGATTTCACGTCCAAGGTTTAAGAAACAATATGAAACAACAACACACACAAAAAAACACGTACAGACACACAAGTTATTCCCCCTTTGAAAGCTTTGTTATATATTCAAGATAATAAATATTCTTTTTTCTTGTCTTTTTTGTTGTTGTTTACTATTGTTTCTCCTTGATAATGTTCTGTGGTTAAATCGGGCGGGTTGAGATTACCGCCCTTACTTTTCCGCTGAGTGGCAGCTAGGAGTCGTTAGCTTTATAGCCGAAAGGAGGAAGAGACAAATAATAACCAAAACAAACACAAACAAAAAAGAAAACAAACACTATTCTGCATAAGCACGGTCATCTATGCAATAGTGTATAATGTCCTTGGTTGCATCCACCGATACTTCCTTCCTCATTTCTGTGAAAGCTGTGTATGTAACGTAAAGTAAAGTAAAGAAGAACACTTATATAGCGCATATCCACGAAGTTCATCATGCTCTATGCGCTTTACAATGTA
>JARBEQ010255435.1:0-10844 GCA_030265355.1 Tritonia tetraquetra
CACCCGTTCAATTGGTCACCTCGTTCACCGTTGCTTGACCACAACTCCTGTCGAGTTGTGTTAACCACTCAGCCACTTTGAGATGACCCACAATAAGTTGCCAAAGATATAAAACTTTAAACTTTTCATTCTACTTCAATCTGTAGATTAAATGACTAATGACGTAATTCCCACAGCTTACCTGGCCTTAAAGGGTAGCCTTCTCTTCCTTTGTGAATTTCAGACTTGGGGATGTTATAATACTCAGGGGTGAAACCAAACTGACGCCATACCATATGAAAGTTGTGTAAAGTCTTCATGGCCGAATCAACATCACCGAGCATCATCTAGAGATATATTTTTTTAATGACATAGAGTTATCTCTCTCTCTCTCTTGATCATTTCTTTGTCTACCTTTCGGTGTCAAGATTATCTATAATGAATTAACTTTCTCCACTCCTTTCCCTTTCAACTTCTTTTCTTTGCATCAACTAAATTATTTCTCTTTTCTTTACAATACCAGAAGTGACCTCTGTCCATACTTCCTATAGGTTTACACTCAAATATCATTTTAGGGATTCTCTGCTCATTCATTCTATCTACATACTCAAACCACCTTAATCGATTTACTTCTATTTTTCACTCTTAACTGTCTGTTTTAACTTCTTCTCTTATCGGAGTGTTTCATATTTTGTCTCTTTTAGTTTCGCCACATAAAGATACTGATATAAACACTTATCGAAAAAGAAATTTTACCCATTTACTGTCATCTCTTTCTTTCTTCGTATTTGTAAATCCATGAAATGTTTGTTTTCAGTCGATATTGTTACGTCGTAATGACATTGTCAAGCGCCTTTGAGCATCTTGATAGAATTAGGCGCTATACAGGTATTCATTATTATTATTATCTCTACAAAAGACCAAGCCAGTACAATGATATACACTATAGACACACACTGACTATTTGTCCAGATACCCAAAAATACTTGGCATTCAGTGAGTTTAGGGAACTGAATAAGACAGAAAGAAAGCATGAGAGATGTTTACATTTTTCTTTTTCCTTTCCCCAGGACACAAGATTACACGAGGAATATGTTAAAAGTCCATTCAGTCGTAAAACTCATGGCTTTGTTTGTTTGTTGCTGTTTTAGGGCTCTATCGACACAGATAGGTCATTTCAGCACCCGCCACACAGCTTCAAACAAATCAAGGTTTAGGAAGAGGCGCTTGCAACACTCATGGGTCATATAAGCGCTTGAGAAAAAGAAAGACAAGGGGGACAACACATAGTTCAAAGCTAGAACAGAAGTAGATTCCAATAGATCAGTCAGTCCCGGTTTAGCACCCGGGGTCCTGCCAACCATCCGCAACTCATGGCTTTCTCCATGACACTAGGCTGGGTTCATACACCCCAAAGTGACAATTTCTTCCAGTTCCTATTACAGCTAAGAGGTAGCTACAAGGATCGTACCCACAAAGAGTGATGGACACCATAGGCTGATCCCTTGTCTGAGATCCCTGGATACATAACATTTCCAGCTCTATGTTTGGCCACACATGGTGGTTGGGACACCCGCGTTCAGAGACGCTGGCCCCAACATTGCATTACGGTGTAAACCGGGCACAATAAAACAAACAAACAAATAGCACACCTGTATACTGGGCCAAAAGGCATCCAAAGATGTAAACATGGGCAGAGTGATGGTTCCTTTAGTCATCTGTGCCCACATATACCAATCGTCTTTCTTCAGATACTTCTTGATCGACACTTCATATTCTGTTGAAGAAACAAAGTGAGGAAGACATCATCCATTAGGTTCTCAAGAGACTTAAAAACATTTTACATATGTTTTACCCAGAGTAGCAATTTCGACCATTTTTTGTCATAATAGTGGAAGGAGTAGC
Source organism: Tritonia tetraquetra (assembly GCA_030265355.1). Lineage (NCBI taxonomy): Eukaryota > Metazoa > Mollusca > Gastropoda > Nudibranchia > Tritoniidae > Tritonia > Tritonia tetraquetra. The sequence goes on from JARBEQ010255435.1 coordinate 1,885, forward strand.
CACAAAAGCAACAGCAATTTGTTAATTTATGATCAGAACTATTTGGATAAAACTGTGCTAATTTGATGGAACCTGACGGTTAGACCGGACCATCTTCCACCAGACAACAAAAAATGGTTTGCCTTCCCACAATGCTGCCGGCGTCTTATTACCTGTCATCACAGTTGTGTCTGAGCACATTCTTTTGTTGTGTGGATGGTTCGTTTGACCGTCGGGTCCTAGTAGGTGGCTCCCCCCTGCAGCATATTACTCATGATCCCAATAAAGGATGATGGACACAGTGGGTTGATCCCCTGCTTGCCCAAAATCCTAAGATCCCACTTCCAGCTCTGTGTTTGGCCATGTATGGAGGCCTGGTTACTTGGGTGAGAATCGTGTGCACCATTCAAGACAAAATGATGGTCTGACCTCAACATTGTATCAATGGGGTTCTATCAAACAAATAATCAATACATAATAGTACTTTTGTCACAACACATAATTCTGCCCTTTTAAATAGGACAGAAAATATCCCCAAGTAATCACAATATTCTTTTCCAACTAAAAATTGCTAAACATCTTTATAAGTGCTATGACAGTCTCACCTCGACAATCATGCATCTGCTTGAATTAGTTTTGTACCTGGCCTGAAATCATCTAACACAAAGTATAAAAATACATGAAGTAAAAAAGAGTTATTACCATAAGAATTCTTTTGTATGTAAAAAATTATTAACATTTTTTTTCATTACCTCGAAACAGATGGACCAGCTCTGGCAGATTAAACAGAATGGATCCTTTGACCAGATACTCAAAGTACGAATCCACCCCTCCCCCAATGCCTGCGTCCAGTGCTGTCCACTTCCCAGTCTTCACATCAATGTGGTTACCAAGCTGGCTCATTGAAGGAAACAGAAAGGTTTGATAATACAAAGAGGCTGTTCATTATAATTCCAACAAAAAAATGACTATAAAAGATGTCAATAGCATTAACACTAAGGGAATTTATAGACAGATAGATAATGTATTTGTTTACGATGACATGGGTCCTGTTATTGCATTGTTTATCTCATTGGAATGTTAAATTATAATGAAATTTATTCTTATTAATCTTGATAGTGACAATATCCAATATTCCAGCTTTAAAATGAAAAATAAACATTAACACCTATATAAAATAACAAAACCTCTTCCTTGCCTAAAATGTGGTCCCCTCAGAGATCTAAACATACAATTCAAAGAATATAAATATAGCCCTACTAGGAGCTTAAACTTTTTTCAGTGGTCTTTGATTAAACTTCCTTTTTCCCAATCTTCTTTCCTTAAACTTACCAATCCTAGAGGTGACCGAAATTTCCAAAGACTGCGAATTGCACGAACAGCTGTTTTCTCAAATATTGGATCTCCTGTCAGTCTACTCAGAGTACCAAATTCAATCATGAATGTTCCAACACCAGCGGTGCAAGTGACAGTGGTCTCCCCTTTTGGAACTCCGTTACGCAGACTGACTGTACCATAAGGCATGCCTGTCGGTGTGTCAAATGCTGCAGCAAGTAAAAAAAAAATAGAGGATTTGAAAAAGAAAAGAAAATACAGCTGAGCAAAACCTCTTTACAGCCCCATTATCATTACCGCCTGCTTTTCACCATGGACAGATGTGATAATTTGTTCACTCAAAACTTTTTTTTATAATACCATTCTCTTTATAGCACCAAATATCATTTGATTCCAGGGTTGGCAATAGAGTGGTCTCCACCTAAGAACCCAAATAGGAATTTTTTCTATATAATTCTCACCTCAAAGAACCCAACCACATGTATATAACTCTCCCTAAGAACCCGCTGTTTTAACGGATTTTGTGCTCGGGCATTAAGAAAACATACGAAACAAACAAAAAAATCCTCACTTGAAATGAGTGATAAACGAACAAGATGGCTACAGCTCAACTTACTTCATTGCACTCCTTCACTTACGGCATCAAAAAGAGCCGTCCAGCACACGGGTCATATCAAAACATGTCCTTAGCAAAGGGAAGTAGTTTACATCAGCCAAAAGGGGGAATTAACCACCCTATGTATAGCTTTGATTGCTCCCCTTAGAAATTTGCGTAAGAACCCGGTCTGCCTTAGAAGAAGCCACTAATTCTGTCTCCCGATGGGCGGGTTATTAGGTGAAGACCACTGTAGAACAAGCTTTTACTGTATATCATTGATACACAAAGGGGAACGCAGTGGCGCAGAGGTACGGTTCTTGCCTCTGAAGCGAAAAGTACATGGTTCGATTCCCGGCAGCATCAGATATTTTTCTCCGTGAAACTCGGTGAAAACCTATATCCCACTCCCCTGATCCTATTCAGATAGGTGGGATCAAGAACCTAGTCCTATCGGAGATGAACGATAAACTCGGAGGTCCCGTGTGTACGTTGCAACGTTAAAGAACCCTTGGCAGTTAAAAATCGACAAGAGTAGGCAGCAAGGCCGCTGTCCGGGCAAAATTAATTCCTACCACAAAAGGTCACAGTGGGTTGATCACCTGCTTGGGTTAATATCTTGATCCAGAGAAATTCAGCACTCATAGTGCTGGCCCTCCACTGTAATGGTAAAAAGGGAATTGGATAAGAAAGAAAGATAGATACACACAATTGAAGATTAAATCTTTACGTCTCATGTCATGTTTTGACTTTTCAAACCCCCCAAAAATACACACAGACAAAATTAAGAACATTTTAAAGAATCAAATTTACACAAGGAAAACTAGGTGTCAGTAAGAAAATACAAGTTATGTGAAATATTCACCTGGTAAGAGCTTGCGTGCAATGCTGTCAGCCATACGAAGCAGGGGACCAGAACAGGGCCAAGCCTCTTCAAGTTCCATCCCTGCCCTTTTCATAAGCAAGTGGGCAGAAATAAGACCACCAACAACTGAAATTTAAAAGTTTTAAAATATATATCAACGCTGCATTTCGCTATCTGCATATGGAGCATTCCAAAAAAAAACTATAATATTTTTCCACCAATAAAGCTTTTAGCCCCATGTGTGGTATATTTTGATGATTTATTAATACAAAGTGATGAGAGATAATTTTCACCATTAACTCCTTTTTTTATGCCATACACATTTAGCACACTCAGCCCTGCATGCATTATAAGCATACAGTCACTGCAAGTGTGCTCTATACGCATGAAGCAGGAATATCCACTGAAGCCTTGACCCCACATGTGTGTCGCAATGATGCACATTTAGCGCAACAAAATAAAGCTAGCTGGTTACCGACCCTTATTACTTCTCTTGCATATGCGCTTGGATAGGCATAATTAAAAGTTGTCATAATAACACTAAGTAATATTAATCTTGGTATAATGGTGACATTTTTAATGAAGTAATGAGTCCTAATACTAATGATAACCAGCGAGTTGAAGATAATCGGCATTGTTTCTGGACGTTACGTGTCTCGCCTCCGAAGCAAAACAGCATTACATTTTTCTTACGCCTCTAGGGAACTGACATGTTTCAGTCAATTTCATTCTTTTTTTGGTAAGATATTTATAGAGCAGATGCAGAGGAATGAGTTAGTGTCCAATTCGACGAGCCCAGTATTATTTTTTTTTAATGCTCCATACGTGGATAGTGAACTGCAACAATAATCTTAATATATCATAAAGATATACTCATAAATTAGCTCACCTTATCTGCTCAGTTCTCTTATAACTGAGGGGTTTACCACCAAGGCAACAGTAAATATTGTTATGGCCAAAACTTGGCCAACACCTAAAAAAGGCTCTGGGCACAGTGGGTTGACCACCTGCTTGCCTTACCTACCAGATCCAAATTTTTTCCAGCGCTGTGTTCAGCGATGCTGGACAAGGATCCGGCAGCAATACTGTTTTACAGTATAATGCAGTATGGATAACGAAACAAAACTTTAGTCATTAGCAGTTTAGCAGTCTCACAATTTCTTTGAAGAATTCAAACCAAAACGATCTTCTCTTTAATACTTACTTCGAATATTTGTTTCAAAGACAGAAACATTAATGTCCATATCAAAAGCATTTTCTCCTTTGTCTATGACAAGGTTTGCGATGCGTCTAAACTCTGAGTAATTTCCCATGACGGCAAGAGTATCCATGGCATCAATCAGGGTCAAGGAATAGCTGGAAGGAAAATATACAAACAAACAAGAAATCACCAATCTATCTAAAACATTCAGATTGTCCATCATGATATTGCGTCATTCCTCTTTTTTTTATCAATTACAAACCTAGTTGAAACAAGGCAGACAGCGCCTAACGTTTTTGACAGGTTTAAGACAACATACAAGCACAATCACCACCAACACGGCATATATACAAGGACGGCGGATAACAGATCTACGTGGAGAAGATCGATAGGCAACGTGCAGACATGCACTCGCCACTCATGATGATGAGTTGAAACATTATTATTGGCAAAAATGCACACATGAAGTGTATTTTGTGAAGAATTCATGAATGTGTTATAGACGTTACCTTACACCGAAAGGTACTAAATGGTTATTGATAAAGAAAGTTATAGACAATAATTTTCCAAATATAACGATTCATTTGTTTCAATTATAAATAACTTAATACATATTTTTTAAATAATTAGAAGAAGGCAATTATTAGTAACGAAAAGCACATATTATATCCACAACATTTTCACGCTTTATACACTTTACAATGTTTCATACACTGGCTACTTTTATGCTTTAAAAAATTATAATTTAAAAGTGACAAACCTTCCCCATGTGTCATGGCCTTTGCATGTCAATGGTTTTAGTTCATCATACGGGTATGCATATTTCAAGTAACCGTCATAGGCATGGTAAAACATACGTTTCACTTTTTCCCTGTGTGATATAATTTTAGAAAAGAGGAGAGTAATATGATGATCAATTCAACTATCTGTAAAAGAAAAACATAAAAAATTAAAATAAATATTTTTTTATAAAATAATCATAACCCTGTGCTTTTTAATTTAAAATAAATAGAGCTTACACATATTACATTTGGGGTATTACATTTCCGTAGCTGATAGCTCAGGGGGTCCCAGTGGCGCAGAAGTATGGTTCTCGCCTCTGAAACAAAAAGTAGTGGGTTCGATTCCCGGCAGCGACACTGTCAGGTATTTTTCTCATTGAAACTAGGTGAAAACCTACATGCCACTCCCCTGATCCTATTCGGGTAGGTGGGATCAAGAACCTAGTCCTATTAGAGGCGGACGATAAACTCAAGAATAAGGAAGAAGAAGAAAGCTGATAGCTCAGTTGGTAGAGCGTGTGAGTCATTACCTCTGGAAAGACAGTGTTGCTGTTTGCAAGTGTGGGGTCAATCGCCACCGCCAACTGAACCACTTTTCTTCTCTATGGCTTTCATTGATTATACCATTTATCATTACTTGTGCCGGTTCCTCTTTAATTTCAGATATTTTTCATCTTGTCTACTTGGCGCCACCAAAATCAGGTTAGGCACTAGTCTCATGGAGTGTCAAGGCTCTTATAGACCTAGCAATATGAATCATGTTTAAAAAAATGTCTTCATTGGCCAAAATCCTTTCTCTTAGCCCTCAAAAAGATACCAAAATTTAAAAAAAATTAATTTACTAGAATCATAGATTACCTTTTATGAAGAAATGCGTCATATTTTGAAATGTGATTAAGGGGAGAGTGAAATTGAAGTCTATACTATAATATAATGATGTAAAGAAAGCCCAAGAAAGGATTTGCTTTGACTTTGTGCATTCAATTGTAACTAGATTCGAAAAACCTATCTAGACGGGTCTAGGTATAGACCAATTTTCATTACTTCTCTCAAGAAAAATCCAATTTTTACCAGGTTCACAAACAAAAATTGGAAAAAGTCAATGCTAAATACCATGAATTCCAATTACAATCAATCTAAAGTGGAACACATTTCACATCTAAAGCAAACAATACCAATGCTTTCATCTTGCAAAACTTGAAAGATGCCCGGGTACAACTCAAGTACACGCTTATACGACAATCGTAAGACCAATGAGTATAATGGACAAGGAAAGAGTCAGTGTCAGAAAAATAAGCCGAGAGAAAATCAAAAAATTGACATGTCCAAGTGGGGGATCAAACCCACGCCTACCGGCCTCGCCAGACTTTAGGAGCGACCTGCGGAAACCTACTTGGACAGTGAGCCACCGCCAACAATACTTGAGTATGCCAGCCTGGTTTGGACCCCAACAACAAAAAGGACATCAGTGCAAGCGCTAAAAAAACTTACAGAAATCCTTGGACTTGCAAAATCATCGCAAAAGGAACAAAATCAGCCCACTATGCCCACAACTCTTTACTCAATACACTGATCAGTATTAAGACAGGCCAATAAACAAATTATTGTGTGTATCCCCTCAACTATTGATAAAAATTGGGAGGTTCCCACCCTGGGCAACCTTTTTGCAGAGTATTAAACCCAAAGGCAAACAAGCAGACATGCCTCAAAACTGACTTTGCCAACAGCGAGAACAGACAACCACCTCCACTCCTTGTTCCCTTTTTGAATGTGCGGGTGTGGAAGGCCCCCCCCCCCCCCCCCTGTCCCCTGGATATAGGACAAATAGAAACAGGAGGATGCCCTAACCCATGAAGATGACTGACAGCTGATTGGTCTCAACTGTAAACTCAAACCCAAATCTCTGAGACTTCATCAGTCCTTGCAATAATATATGTCCTCTACTGCATTCGACGGGTCAAGTTCATAGCTCACTGCCTAAATCCTAGGATCACTGTAAGTTACTTAAAGTATTTAGACTTTAGATTTGTGAGAGTTAGCATACCTATAGGCTGCTACATCCACTTGTCGTTGATGTCTTTTACTGGCACAGCACACATTGTTGGATATATGTATTAATATCACTAACAATGTTGCTGATACCAACGTAGGTAATTTGAGAGTCACCATTTCCATATATGCAACATGATAAAAAGCATAAGGATGAAAGACAAGCTTGAAATACTAATTGTGTTGTCACATTCTAGACCTAAGATCTAATGTTGGTCTTGTTTGCTGATGACTTTAGTTAGAGTATACGTTGAATGTTTCATATACTCGAATACAACATTTGATGAATAATAACAACAGCTTGATACCATTCAAATGCTTGTGTAAAATGAAGTCGATTATGTTTTTAATGAAGTTTTTGGTATTACTATCTAATATATTACTGCTACTGCTATCATACGTATCATTGCTCAGAGATCAAACACATGTTTATTAGTCTAAACGCCCAAACAAAACGGACACCTGAGCATTTAAACGCCACAATTCTACAACACAAATGTACAAAAATTAATTTGGTGACAGCAACACAACAGAATGGAACTCTCCTCCAGACTACTGTGTGAACTGTTGAAATTCAAAAGAGGTCAAGAGACAAATTTCGTCACACGGTCCCCTGAATACCAGTGCTCAGAATTGAGTTTTCTTCGGGTTGCCAGACAGATACAGACGTTAACTTTTTCGGACAAAACCCTTCCTCAGCTTACAGATAACGCACAAAAGGCAATAAACATAGAACATGGAGATTTGCAGAAAGGCTATCAAATCAGCGACAGATAACGCACAAAGGGCAATAAACATAGAACATGGAGATTTGCAGAAAAGCTATCAAATCAGCGGTAGCTAATTGGAGGAACACGTCAATCCGATGCAAGGATTTAGCGCTTTAATTCAATTGCAAATCACTGCAGTTGAGTCATTAAAAACATAATCACACAAATAAAATTATAAACTTGGCTTTCAATATTGTTGCTGTTTTGGTTGATGCTTTATTTTCACTATTTTACATTTCCGTCAAAATGTGCTTTTTACATTAATCTTTCATATTCTAAGCTGACATCTAGTAATATATCACTTTTTGATTGAAACGCAACTATTCATACCGTCGTCCTCAGCTTATTTCTTCTCTTTTTTTCCATCTCCTCTTTTTTTCTAAACTCATGAATTCAGCTAGTTGTGCAAGCCTTCCTAAAATATAATCATATGTTATTACATTGACCTATGTAGCAAGTAAATTGTTTTTTATTACAGTAGTGTCCGGTTAAACACACGGTGCATATATACATATATATATATATATATATATATATATATATATATCTTCAAGGTTGAACCCCCTTCTACTACACAAATGCACCACAATTTAAGAACAATGTATGAAGCAGGGAAAGCAGCTCAAGTGGCATCGGAAATGAGGAACTATAAAATATCCATGCTCGGTCTCAGTGAGACCTGGTGAACCCAGGCTGGTCAACAGAGACTTGCAACTAGAGAAATCATCTTATTCTCCGGCCACAAAGATGACACGTCACATACGGAATGGGTCGCTTTCATGCTTAGCAAGGAAGCACAGAAATCGCTCATAGGATGGGAACCCATCAACTCTAGAATGATCGGTGCAAAATTCAAAACAAAAGCAAATAAAATAGACCTAAACATTCTGCAGTGCTACTCCCCCACAAATGACGCAGAGGAAGACAAAAAGGAAGATTTCTATTGTAAACTTCAAGAAATGATTGATAAAATGAAAGACAAGGATATAAATATTTTGATGGGAGACATAGACGCTAAAGTCGGGGATAGTAACAACGGTTATGAAAGAAACATGGGGAATCATGGTATTGGGAGTATGAATGAAAATGGAGAGCTGTTCGCTGACTCTTATGCTTTCAATAACCTTGTAATAGGGGATGTTGTTTTCCACATAAAAATATCCTTAAGGCCACCTGGATATCATCAGACCACAAGAGAGAGAAAATAGATCATGTCTGCATAAACCAGAAATTCCGTAGATCACTGCAAGATGTCAGTGAGAAGAGGAGCGGATGTAGCATAGGACCACAAATTAGTCACTGCGACCGGTCCGTATGAACAGACAATCGGAGACAATCGGAGACAATCGGAGGAAATCGGAGACAATCGGAGAGAATCGGAGAC
>JARBEQ010255457.1:0-10844 GCA_030265355.1 Tritonia tetraquetra
GATCAATGGCGAAAGTTTGTGTATCATGCATAAACCTTACACCGAAAGGAACTAAAAGGTTATTGATAAAGAAAGAAGAAGAAAGAAAGAACATTCACATTTTCACTTCCAGACCAATTGACCCCTTCCCCTCCTCCCCTTTCCCACTGCCTACCCACTTCTAAACAAACAAAGTCCCCATAATACAGTCTGTTGTCCTATCTAGCCTTTGGCATTCCTTACCAAGTGTGATCTCTAATTTGTCCATCATAGTCTAGGCCTATGCCCACCCACATCATCTATTGAATATGAATGTGATTTCAATCTATTTAGGTTGCGAATACGTTCACCAGAAAAAGATCGGAATTAATTATTATAGTCTTTACACAATGAAATTTATTTTGGTTTAATACTCCATGGTTAGTTTAGTTTTATGACAATTGCACTGAAATGATCATTGTAGTCATCAGTAATTGGTTTATCAACTTTGTATCAAAAGGAATAGACTTGAGTTAGATCCCTCTTTCCCATGATCAGGTATATGTACTTTCCATGAATTGGTCTTGTGATCAAAATTAAGACTTTCATTAATCTATCTGTCTGCTAAGAAGTACATATATATACAAGATGGGTCTATGTACATATGATTTTTTTTAAATAATCATTTTTTTTTTCAGAGGTGTAAGTTCTTGTCAAGCAGTCATTGCCTCAGCTATTGGTGCCATCATCGTCTCATCATGCAAAGACAACATCATGAAGGATGTGTAAGTTTTTATAACATCCCTAATACATATAATAATATCAAAGTTTGATGGTGTAGATGAGGATTTATCTGTTTGATTGAAATCCATGTCAAGTGTTATTGGGGGACCAGCCTCATGTTCGAATCTGAAAGGCACACAGATAACTGTGGATGTGAATGCTGGCATCCCAACCACCAAGTTGGTTGAATACAGAGAAAGAAATGATATTATGGATTAAATAATTTCAGACAATCACAGTGGGTTGATCACCTGCTTAGCTTAATATCTTGATCCACAGAAATCCTGCCTCATAGTGCTGGGCCTTACACTGTAATGGTAAAAGGGAACTGGGTAAGAAAGAAAAGAATTTCAGACAAGCAAGTGATCAGCCCACTGTATAAAAAAAGTAAAAGTAAGATATAGTATTTGTATAGCATATATCCATTTTTATGCTCAATGAGCTTTACAATGTTTCATTTGCCGCTGGCAGGCCATTACACTCAGGTTTCCTTTTCAACTCCATGAGCAGTATACAGTGTGAACTGCCTGTTAGGTGCTTCAGTACTAGTACTAGCATTCTGTCAAAATCATTTGCTGCTCTCAGGCGGGTACTCATTTAGACCTGAGTCGAGTGAGGTAAGCAGAGTAAAGTATCTTACCCAAAGACACAAGGTGCTCCCCAGTGATTACCTAACCAAGTAATAACCACAAGGCTACCCTTGCTTGAGTTCGCTGACGTACTATCTGCTTTGCTATCGGCGCTATCCTTTCATCACCCTTTTTAATAATAATATCTGATGAGTGGCTGCAGTACAGCTTTGTAACTGTAAGAAAACCACCCAGGAAATATTCTCCACTTACCTTTCTCTCTGTCTTTCTGTATCATTTCCGTTTACCTTTCAGCGTCAGGTCTGTCTATAATGAGAAAAATTTCCGCCGACCCCTTCTCTCTATTGTGATTTCTTTTCTTTGCATCAACTAAAGTAATTTTTTATTGTTACCTTTTTTATGACTGTGCATTCATCAAGTTTTATCACAATGTAATGTAATTAATCCCAATTAGTTTCCCTTTTTACACATTTGAACAAAATAGCACTAAGGCCCCAAAATGAGCGACATCACATCTCCCTCACATTCTCGTTGCTCTCTCAATGAAGACCCAGAAAGTCTATAAAATCCTGTCACATGCACAGAGTGTGTCCTATTTCTTTTCTCACGAGCTATAGAATAGATTTTCTTTGTGGTCACTGAGAGAGTGATGAGAATGTGAGGGAGATGTGATATCATTCCGTTTGGGGCTAGTGACAGGATAGGGTTCGGGTTGGTCCTGATGTCTGTCTAATCAACGGATTTTCTTTTCAGACATTGGTTAACCAACGCCTACATTTATTTTGGAGCTACGTACTTCTTCTATGATGTCTGGGCCATGTATGCTTACAACATTCGGCTCTTCCCAGATTCGTATTTTCATTTAGACACAGCAAAGAGGATCAAACTTTTTGCCAAAAAGAACAAGCTAATTCTTGCCCATCATATAGTCCTTCCCGTCATTTTGTTACCAATTTTACTTGTAAGTAGTCATTTCATTAAATTTTGTATTCTTATTTAATTCATATAATGTTTGATTCATTCATCTATCAGATTTCTATCACTTCCACGTGATATTTTCTGGCTTTGAAGGTACTGATCTGTTACTCAGCCAAGTGTCTTGTCATTTTCTGTTTGCTTGAAAGAATCATCACCCTTTTCATTTTATTCATGGGGATTCATAGTTTTGTTTTGTTATCCGTAGTGATGTTACTGCCAAGCACAGTTGCGCCCAGTCCCTTGTCCAGCATTGCTGAACATATTTCTGGAAAAACTCTGGATCAGGTAGATAAGGCAAGGAGATGGTCAGTCTACTGTGCCCGAACCTTGAATGGCACAACGAGCGTAACATTTATAGGTGTTGCCCAAGTTTTGACCATAGCAATATTGACTGTATGTTGCTTGGTGGTAAACTCCTCAGCTGTAAGAAAACTGAGCAGATTTTGCCACATAAAGTAAAGTAAAGCATAGAATGCGCATATCCACGAAGTTCATCATGCTCTATGTGCTTCACAATTTTTATAGTTTACCCCCGGCAGGCCATAATGCTCCTCTATCTCTCTCAACTCCATGAGGAGTATACAGTATGGGCTGCCTGTTAGGCACTTCAGCACTAGCATTTTGACAAGATCGTTCGCTGCCCTCGGCCAGGTACTCATTTACACCTGAGTTGAGTGAGGTAAGGAGAGTTAAGCCTTCATTAGCGTACCTAAGGGCACAGCGCCTGAGTGGTCACCCGTCCAGACACTGATCATGATCAATGCAGCTTGACCACGCGCTGACCGGTTCAGCGTGCTAACCGTTCGACCACCGGCACCTCACATAAGGCAAGGCATTCATAGTTATTCCACTCAATTTTGACTGCCAAATGCTGTATTTTAATATTTAATAGGGGAAGACTTAGGGAAATTATAAAGCACTGCGCTTAAGTCTTTGCTGTGTTTTATATCTTATCAGGAAAGAGTCAGACATATAATTTTCCCAATTCTTTAAAAGATCTTTCATTGTTAAATTCAAATGATTTATTTTTTGTTCTCTTAGTTGTATCGTGATAACAGAGGAGATTATTTCTTTGGGATATTCTACATGATAGAACTGGTTGTTCCGTTTTTGTCTGCTCGAGAAATCCTAATTCAGGTGAGAACACAGTGGTCAACTTTGTATTTTGCTTTGTGCCATTAGATTAATTTTTTAAAAGATAAAATTAGTCTCAAGCCCTCTCTGCAAACCCCCAAACGATATTGGAGGTTAACATACACTACAAATAGTATAACAGGTCTCGTGATTTAGCACATACATGCTTAAATGAGACAATCTTCACCAAAAGACACCTTTCATTTGACAAACTTCCTATCTTTCATATGAAATGTGTCAGCCAATCAAAGAACCTATGTTTGTGTCATGATCTGACTACAAGTTTAACAGGGGCGTCCCAGTGGCTCAGAGGTATGGTTCTGGCCTTTGAAGCGAAAGGTACTGGGTTTGAATCTCAGCAGCGACAGCTGTTGTTTTTCATCATAAAACATCTATTTGCCACTCCCCTGATCCTAATGAAGATATGTGGTATTAAGAACCTAGTCCTATCAGAGACGGACTGTACATTTGGAGGTCCTGTGTGCAAATTGTGCACGTTAAAGAACACTTGGCAATTGGAAATCGAGAAGAGTAGGCCAAAAGGCTGCTGTCCGGTCAAAATTAATTCCTACCACAAAAAAGTCACAGTGAGCTGATCACCTGCTTGGCCTAATATCTTGATCCAGAGTAAATCCTCCTCATAGAGTGGGCTCTACACTGTAATGGTAACAGGGAACTGGATAAGAAAGAAGAACATGGGCAATGTCACTCGTATGTTTAGAATCCGACAGCGATGATATGTAACCTGGTGGGACAAATGAGAAAGTGCTATTATTTCTTATTAAATCACAAATTGATTTTTTATAATTTTTCTTTTCTTTCTCTACATTTCAGTTGAAAATGAAACACACAAGTCTCTACAAAGTGACAAGTATCTTGTTGATAATCATGTTTTTTATATGTCGCATTCTTGTGTTCCCTTTTCTGTACATGACATATGGTGACTTTGCTGATATACCCCTATGGCTCGTTCCATCCAGAATTCCAATCAAATGCAATCTATCTTGTCTCATTATCTTATTCCCACAAGTGTACTGGTTCTCGTTAATGTTACGAGTATTGAAAAAGGCTTTATTTGGCCGTAACGCTCAACATGACAAAAATTTTAATTCTACCTCTACGGTTTCTAATAATTTGAAAAATAGCTAATTGTATTTGAATGTCATAGATGCTGTATAGTATGGAACGGTATGGCTCAATGTGATTGGGAACAGTTGCACCCTGAACTTGTTGAGGCTTACAATGAAAATATTAAAAAATACTTCCAAAGGACAAAAACAGCGGCATAGAATGTTACCCAGCCTTGTACCAAACTGACATGTGTTTCCACTTATCACCAAGTTGAGAGCAGATCTCTTTTGTATTTGTTCGTCTTTTATGTGTTTGATTGTAAGCTGAAGAAGGGTTTTGCCTGAAACATTCAATTTTTGTCCTTTGGAAATTTTTCATTTACATTTTTTTCACTTTTGGTCCTTAATTTCCAGCAGCCTTCATTGAATTGTGCCTACTGAAGCGTACAATAAGCCTCATTCATACAGTGCCATGCTGTTTCATACACTTCTTACTAAACGCAACTGGAATTGTGAAATATATTGCCCAGAAATGTGCAGTGTGGAAAAATATTGCACATTAACCTAATCAATTATAATATGCGCAGTATACAGTAGGCTTTGTTTCTGTGTTACATGTTTTTTAGTTGCTATGATAAGATAATTGTAGTATGAAGTTATGTAGATAATGATAGGATGTATGTAGTCAGATGGTATTGTTATTATTCATTGTCCTTAATTAGAAATTGATGTGACAGCTTCTATCAAAGCAGAGCATAAGTCAGAAAATTCGCTAAAACCATCGAAGTGTGATTATTATAGCGCACTGCGCCTCCAAGCTTCACTCTGCACTCTCTCAGCAATTTTTTTATTAACCTATCAGGATGATTTTAGCATCCCCCAGAGAGAGTAATCGCTGGCCTTGATAAGAATATCTTTCTTTCTTTATCAATAACCTTTTAGTACCTTTCGGTGTAAGGTTGATAAGGATACCAATATCTCTAAATATAGGAATTCCGATTTATGTTCCACTTTACCAGAACAGGTCACATTTGGGTGATATGTTATTGGGTTACATTTCACCCAAAGGATAAAAACCCTTCTTCTATTAAAAGAAAATATTTAGAAAAATATATATATATGGCATAACTGATGTTGTCAGGTCACATTTGGGTGATATGTTATTGGGTTACATTTCACCCAAAGGATAAAAACTTTTTGAGACCTATCCTTCTTCTATTAAAGAAAATATTTAGAAAAATATATATATGGCATAATTGATGTTGTCAGGTCACATTTGGGTGATATGTTATTGGGTTACATTTCACCCAAAGGATAAAACATTTTTGAGACCTATCCTTCTTCTATTAAAGAAAATATTTAGAAAAATATATATATGGTATAACTGATGTTGTCATGATATTTTATTTAAAAGCAATTTTTAATGAACATTAGATCTGATGGAATTTTCCCCCTCATTAATATGTTTTTCCTAAACGTGAAGGCACAAAGGTTTTTATTATTTGGATCAAACATCACCAGTTGAATAAAAATCTGCATTATAAGGCCTCAAAGGGAGGGGCGTCGCATCTCCCCCACATTCTTGTCACTCTCTCAGTGAAGACGCAGAAAGTCTATTCAACTCATGAGAGGGAAAAACAGATGCACTCCATGCACGTGAAAGGGTTTTATAGACTATCTGGGTCTTCACTGAGAGAGCAATGAGAATGGGAGGGGCATCACTTGGGGCTTAAATCTTTGTTGTTGGTGGTGTTGTTGTTTTTCATTGACTTGGTTTATATGAGATTGAATTTTTACTGATATTATGTGTATTTTACAAAATATTTGTGACTGTTCGAAAATTGTTTTGATAGAGAGATCGTAAGCCTATTGCTATTGCCATTGCTTGTACTCATTACTCTTACTCATTGTGAACCTAACAAAAATTGTTTGGTTTTTTTTGGGGGGGAGAAGGTTTTCATGTAAATCATCTCTCTCTATAGTATTCTTTCTTACAATATAGATTACTGTATATTTTATGAATTGAGTATATCCCTTCTGCAGGGGCTGCTTCAGATTTTCGTCTCAGCCAGGTCAAAACGTTAAAGGTGCTTTTTTTTCAAGCTGTATAGGTTCAAGTAGGAGGGCTCGCTTCTGAAATCTTTAAGTATTGAAATTGGTATAACACTGATAGCTATTTTTCTTTTTATTGTGAAAAGGGGAATTACCCGTGTTCCTGTGATCAAAAGCACTTATACATAATGTTTCTAGCTATTACAACGATTTAATACAAAAATTCCATACCGTGATATCTGTAAAAGAGATGATCTTGTGCTCTATATATAGTCAGAGTTTCAAGTTTTGTCTTGTTTAGTTGTTGTTTTTTTTTCAACAATATTGTTTTGTTGGTTTACTGACAAACATCGTCCACTTTGATCAAAACAACGAGGGTGTGATTTGTTCCTATTGTGGGAGGTTAAAAGATATATATATGTGTGTAACCTGTATTGATTATGTGTCATTCTATTTTCATACATTTAGATATATAAACCTCTTAATGTTTTGTAATGATATCGTCACCCAAGTAATAATTCTATCTCCACTTTTGCTTGTTGTGAGAAAATAGCATTCGATTAGTGTATTCCCAATGTAATTGTTATCAGATTTTCTGAAGATTAACTCTCGAACGAGTGCATATATTTTGAGGGCCTTTACTAACATGATAGATTAATATTTGTTCTTTCTCTCGGCACACTCATCTCCTTTTCAGCTAAAACTGGGGATGGAATAAAGCAGTACTAGGATGACGATATGCCTGTCTAATCAATTTCAGTGTTAAGAGTCATAATCATAAGTTTGCCATTGTTATCAGAAGGCTGAGCGTACACAAACCTTGATCTATTGTTGATATGCTGTAATTCATTTCAGGAAAACTTCAATATTTTGTTATAATTATATTGTCCATTACTCTTTACAATTGAAGGGTTTGACTGCAAAACGTGACAAGTGACTTTTACACTCTACTGTCAAATCCATCGTTAAAAGTGGTATTTGTCAATGAAGGGTTCTACCACAAAGCGCGATATACACCATTTTTAAAAAAGGGTTTAACCGCAAAATGTGAATGGCTCTTATCGCATTTGGGGTCAAACCCTTCAATTGATAATGTGTTCTTGAGCTTTCATCCCTCCTGATATTATGCTGGTACCCCCTGCTATGCTTGTAGATTCAATCAATACCTCCACAATACCTTGAATCAGTTTCTATATGAGGTATACTTTTTTTATATTCCTCACTCACAGGGTACAAAATCTACCTGATTATAATCAGTGTGTCTAATTATTTTGGATTTGATATATATAGTGCTCTTTGTCAACAATCTTGCCATTACACTCACTATATTTTATCAGAGATGGACTATATACTAGATGTCCCTCCTTTGATAGGACATGTAATGACTTGCCAAGAAAACTACTTTAAGCACATATAATAATCACATGCTCTATTCTACAGAAGTCATGGGTTATTTTGAGTAAACAGAGCACACATGTCAGTTTGTTTATGGATAGTCGTAAGTGATATTGATAAGCTACTGTGAAAGGTTGGATTAGGTCATCGTGACCAAACTAGCCTAATGATACATTCAATATGAGGCTGTCAACTTTTTTTTAGAATGATTGATACGCATTGTCACTGTCACAAACAAACCACGTAACTACAAGTTTTCCAAAACTGCTGAAAATCCATGGGGATTTCCCTTGACCTTTAACGCACCTTGTGATTATGTCAAAGCTATTCAAATTGACTGACGAAATCATGAGAAATACCACGCAAGCACTCCATGCATGTCTTCTCTGTTGTATTTATTTTTATGAGTTTTTTGTCTCCCCTGTAAAAAGAGCCATAATAGACTTTAGTCGTTTTCTTGCAACACCGACAAAATGTATTTAATGAGTTATGTAGTTCCTCACTTTTGTAGATGTTCGAGTAATTTGGGGGAACAGACCAAAAATAAGTAATTAAAGATTTTTCCATAAGACACTGTTTCATGAGTAGTTTGATCCAATTGCTCCTGCGTACCATAGTCACAATCATGTAATTGTATCCGTATGCATGTGTGTTCATCTATATATTTGTGTGAATGAGAACACTGTTATAATTTCGTTATGCCACATTTGATCAGTAAGGAAAACCACTTGAGAAATCCAAGAGACTGTCTTGTTTCTGAATTATGATTATACCACCAAGTTTAAGTATTGTAATTGTATTATTAAGTATGTGTATTGTTATCATTGTCACTATTGACAGTAAGGTCTCATTATTTTTTACCTTTTGTATTTATTGGTTGGAGTGGATGACCATGGCGGGTGGTGGAATGGCTACAAATGCTGGTCTAGCTCGGAGAGGAGATGGGCACTGCCAAGTTTTTTTAAGCCCACTGATTTTTCAAGGCTCTGCGTTGGATATCCTTGTGGAATATTCCTGTTCTGCCTTTGTTATGACCTTGAAACATGTGTAAAATTTAACAACTCTTTTTTGTCTAGTCTGATTTGCCAGGATTTTTTCCGATTTACCAGGAAGTGGAAGTGTCTCCTCTTCCCGGCCATCTAGTTCTAGAGTCATCCCCTTATGCAGTGGTCATGTAGTCTGTTGCTTATATCTATGTTTTTATTCTATGTAAGTTATTCAGTAGTAAATGGTTAGTGTGCAGCAAAGATAATTGGTAGATTTTCCTTTATAAACAACAGTTCAAGTGAGTCATTCTCAATTGTTTTTTAATATAGATTATCATGTACAATGAAGTTCATTCAGTAAATATTATGTACAATTCTACCGATTTATTGTTCAGAAATATCAATGGTAAGGTAATATATTTATGCGAGTTATTGTCTAAGGGTAGATACAAACATACCTTATCCCATGAACTGTTACTCTAAATCAAACATATATATAGAGAGAGATGAATATATATAACTTAAGAAAGATGGAGTGAATATTTATCCTATTCTATAATTCCCAGTCATGAATAAAGATAGCTATTGATGCCTTGCTCGGTTGATATTTGATAACTTGTGAGTTCTATTCCTAATTTTTTTTCTCTATCTCGTACATTATGAATTGGGTAAAGTCTATTTTGTTTCATCTTTTCATCTATACACCTATTTATTATATTCAGTTCAGGTTTTGATATAAATAATATAAAGCTGTAGATTTTGTTGCATTTTGTGCCAAATATCTTATAGTCATTTACAACTGACAGCATTGATGATATTACTGATGCCATTACAAGTATGCCTCTTTATTTACCGTACAGTTTTTATTTGTTACTATTATGAATAAGCAGAATTTATTAAAGTGATAGATTAAAGCGAACCAAAACTATCAGTAAACACGTACACCTATTTTCATCTCCAAGTAAAACACGACCTGGGACATATGGGCCAAAATTTGAGCTGCTGAATGCCTTAAGCAAGTTATTAAAAAATATATATATATTACAATTTGAACAAGAAATTTTTTTTGAAATTCTCACAAGTGCACTTACGTCACTCCATTTTAATCACTGGACAGTATGGTTACTTGTAACCCTAGGTTTTGATACGCATTGAATCATAAAATAAGTGTTTAAAACAAGACTGGCTTTTTTATCTGTATTTGAATAGTGCATACTGTTTTCTTTTATCTATATGAGTGTTTGAATTCAATAATGTTACTATTTATGTGTTGTATTTAGTGTGTGCATTACATTTTTGTTGATCTCAATTCTCTGATTATTTGTGTGTGTGATTTTTAAAAATATGTTTTTAACTCTTGCCGTATCGGTGGCTGTACTATATGGCCAGCTGTAAATATTTTCTCTGTCTTTGCTCAAAAACGTTGTTTGTATTTTAAATGTATTCAGGTGTTTTTAGTAATTGCAATGTATTCAGGTGTTTTTGGTAATTGCATTGTGTTCAGGTGTTTTTGGTAATTGCATTGTGTTCAGGTGTTTTTAGTTATTGCAATGTAATTCAAGTGTTTTTACTGTAAAAATGGCAATACCTTGATGGGTTAACAAAAAATATATAACATTTGCCTTGCTTTTGATATGATATGTGTCAATCAACATCCTCATGAATCAAATAATAGAAGCAAAAAATAATCAAAGGTTGTGAACTTGCCTCTTCATATGCCATGTATTTGACGATACCTTTTAATTATGTCTTGTCACCATCATATCTCGCCCAAAGTGGCAAATTACGGGTGGTTGGCAGGACCCCTTCTGTGGGCCGGTAGGTGCTAAACTGGTCCACACTCTTTCCTTTGTCTTCTATCCCCCTCACCTATCGTCCCCACTCCCATGTAGCTTTCT
>JARBEQ010255468.1:0-10844 GCA_030265355.1 Tritonia tetraquetra
CGGGGCGTCGTGGGTAACGCACGGTATACTCCTCATAGAGTTGAAAAGGAGACAGGAGTGTTACGGCCTACCGGGGGTAAACTATACATTGTAAAGCTCGTAGAGCATGATGGACTTAGTGGATATCCGATATATAAATGCCATTCTTTTTCTTTATTCGCAGGGCCTGTGCCTAACCCGGTGGTTACATTACTTGCCTTTGTCTGCGGAGATCCGGGTTCGCGCCCGTCTTGAGGGTTTTGTTTCTTGACCTTTCAGAATTTTCCCCCGAGACCCCTGTGGAATCTTCTCAAGCTCTGTTAAACCCAAAGAGTTTTAAGAAAGAACTAGAGAGCCCAGTTAGTCACGTTTCCCGTGCCAAATTTCGAGACAACTCGCACGAGGTCAAAATGAATCGTACATAAGGACGGGCGATAACTCGCATGAGGTCACTTACATATAATCTAGTGGTAAAAACATTCGTTCAATTGGGCACGCGGCACCGATAGGCTTTGTGAGGAACGTACCCCTCTGGTATATCTATCTAGACCCTCTTTGGTTAAACCACATTCAATACGATCTTTCTGCCAAAACTTTTTTTCCACTTACCTTGCAAAGGATAATTGATGCCGTTTAACTTGTAACAAATAATTATGTTTTGGTTAAATATCGACGTAATAGGGAAGATACGTTACAATTGGCAAATATGGGGAAATCTCCGTATTAATATGATATGAAGTGTATATTACAGATCTCACGCCTATTTTTTTTATTATTGATTGAAACGGGCACTCTCCTACATAACGAGCAAGACTGCGTTAGCCTGGGTAGTTACGAAACGTTCGAAGGAGTTATAGGAGAAAGTAACAACGTAGCTCGCTTTCGTTAAAATATACGCTTCATGCAATTCAATCCAGCCTCCCTTTTTCTCTCTGGTGATTGCACGTCCCTGGATACTACAAAGAAACCCCAACGTTGTTTCAAATGTGAAGGGGGGAAAATGTGGTTTTATGAATATAATGTTGACCAAAGAGATACGAAGGAACTGCGCCAACTGCAAAACTTTCCTCATGATTCCGCCGTGGACAATCGTTGCAGTCAAATTTCGAATTCTTTCTTTATCAATAACCTTTTTAGTACCTTTCGGTGTAAGGTTTATGCGTGATACACACACTTTCGCCTTTTATCCCCTTCGCATTATATATCACAAAATGGTTTTTTTCTTCTTACTCCCCCCCCCCCCCCTACCCACCTTTTCTCTGTCTGCAGCTCTCTACCACCTCTCTATTTTTTGGTGAAATTCTTGAGGCATATGTTTTCTGAGCACACTATCGGGACAGGTGGGAAGAAATACACAGATAGATACGCGTAAACAAGGGCTAAAATACAAGGGAGATAAAACATGGATGAGAAATAGAAACATAATATCATGTCATTCATTATCAGACAACAGCTACATAGACAGCAGCAGCTATGGTCGTAATTAAAACAACAATTAGAGGGGCGTTGTAGCTCAGCGGTATGGTGTTCGCCCCGCAATCAGAACGACGCTGGTTCGAATCCTACCCGCCGTGTCCTCGAGCAAGACACTTCGCCTTAGCTCACGGGGCGCTGCACTGCGGCGACCCATCAATGAGGTGAATGAGAGGCCACAAGTTGTATCTGTTGTATTTCTGTGATCATAATGTATTGTAATGCTATGTAATATGTCTAATGTAATGTGTAATGCATTTATGATTGATTATGATTGATTATGATTGATTATATGTCCACCATTGTAAAATGACAAATTGCCGGAAGGGACGAATAAAATTTATTATTAACAAAGAACAATGAAAACACAACAAATTGAAATAAAACAACAATTAAATCAACAATAGCCACAACCAACAAACACAGTAACGATAATAAACATAAACAGGCAACGAGAACAACAGCAAACATCATCACCACCATCATCATCATCATCATCATCATCATCATCACCACCACCACCACCATGATCATCATCATCACCACCATCATCATCACCATCATCACCACCATCATTATCATCACCATCATCATCATCGTCGTCGTCGTCATCACCATAAAAGCTTTCTCAGGTACGTCATGTCTACTGCGACCGTCAGTCATATCTCTCCAAGCTTAATCCCCAAAACAGAGTGGCGTCATATTTCTCTCACATTTTCACCAGTCTCAGTGGACCCATGAGAAGGAGAAACAGACGCACTCCTTGTGGGGTGAAAGGGTTTTATAGACTTTCTGTGTCTTCACTGAGAGGTCAACGAGAACGTGAGGCCGAGATGTGATGACACTCATAATATATAGCCTTTGATATCGTCCATCTTTTGCACATCTGACTTTTTGCTCTCGATCCAATTAGCGCACCCCCCCCCCCCCCCCCCTTAATCACTTACACCATTTATTCATTACTTACATGCTGTCCCAACTTTGTTGACCCTCAAATAACTTTTAATAACTTGAACAATGTTTGCAGCATCGGCACCAACATTGAACGGAAGGCGGTTGAAACGTGCAAACTACGTAGTATGTGTGCAAATTAAACAAAAATAATTTTCCATGTCAACAGCGGGTTGGACGAATCATCAAAAGCCATTTCAAAGAGAGCGTCATCATGACTTAAACTTCATGAATATGTTTTATCTATGGAGTTGTCTCAAAGAGTGTGGCCAAACCTTCCCGAACCTTCATGATTTGAGACAGAAGGTTTAACGTCTTGTGAAGCAAGTAACACCAGAACAGTGCCATGCAGTTATGGACAATTTTGTTCGCCGAGTAAAAGAGTGCATTGCTCTTGGAGGTCGCCACGTGGAGCTTGTCATTAATTTTTTTTTTAATCACTTATTGTAAAGATATATTTGACCAGATTATGCGCAGAAGATGAATCGTCAACACACAGAGCAAAATGTTATTTGTGTCTTTATTCGTTTTCATAAAATTATATTTCGTTTGGGGTTACTCAAATATGGGACACCCAGATGTTAATGTTAGGAAAAACCGACATCCCAGGATGTCAAAGACTTGGGATTGTTGATTGAGGGAATTTGAGTCTGGCGATGACTCACGATATAGCGATGCGATATCACTGTCTCAATCTAAATTTCGAAATTCCAATAAGCCACAGGAATGGGAATCGCTAATGAAGGGATGATAAAAATAAATGCTAGACGTATGAAGTGTGGAAAAAAAATTGAAACGTCATGAATGAAGAAGGGTGAATAGGAAGTGCGTGGAAATGATGTTATGGATATGGTAATTTGGGAAGAGAGCGATGAACTGAGAGTAAAAAATAGGTTTCTAAAAACTAGACCATATAGCTATATAGGAATGACATCATGCGAGTCCATAGATTGAAAGGGATAGACATACTATTAATACCGATGTAGACTGGTTTGTTATTTGTCTGATCGATAGCAATGTTGGGGCCACCCATATGTTCAGCCACGAAAGTGACACAAGATACCTGCCATAAATGCAGGCACCCCTACCCACCAAACACGACTGAACAACAGGGCCGGAAGTTATATGGATCAAAGAATCTCAGACAAGCAGATGATCAGCCCACTGAGTCCACGACACTTTACTGGCGCATGCACAATACACTGAGCAATGTTAATCAAAGACAGGCCAATAAACAAATTACTGTTAGCCAATGTGGGTACCCCCTCAGCAATTGGTAAAAACTGAGAGGTTTTACCGCTCTGGGCAAAGGCGTAGACTGGTAAGTATATTAATTGGGATATAGAATCAGATAGATAAACAAATAGGGTAAGTAATACCGGAAACGATTTGGCTTTGCCCGAAGAAGGTCTAGATTCGAAAACAGGCGGCGACATCCTTTGAACTCTCTGTGAGTATCTATGGCTCTGACCCTGTGGATTCCTTATCGAATCAAGTCATGTCGAAGACCTTTACACCTTTACACCGTTCTCGCCTTTGATATGACACATCATGATGGAATATATCAATGAGAGGAGAGAAGAACCAGGGAAGTCATGACATGAGCTGAAGGGGCTGGCTGCCCAAGGACAAAGTTGAATGGAGACGATTTGTTGACGCTTTATGCTCCTTTGACCAGAGTGGTAGAACCTCAACTACTGAGGGGGTATCCATATAAACTTGAAAAAGTTCAAAGGAAAAATGGCAACGTCGCCGCCGAGAATTCGAACCCAGTACCTTTTGCTAACAAAGCGAAAGCGTTACCGCTACGCCACGAAGCCCTCTTTAATAATCTAACAGGTTCAGGTACAAGAAATGCGAACCAGGAGGAGTCTATACCAGAAGCGGGAGCAACGTGCGCGCACAAGGAATGGATACAATATACACGTGTAGAACCAGAGGTAAAAATCATTCCTGACCAATGTAATGGAGGAAGAAAAAAAGGCAAGAAAAAAAATAGATAAATAAAAATAGAATGCTAGACATCTGACTGTTCACACTTGCACGTAAACAATAAACACACGCAATGAGATTAAAATGTTTACTTCGGTGCGTACCAAAAATGCACACCTGCAGGAAGCGCAGTCCCCTTCATCAAGTACCTAAATATCCATACATTTTGTTTATTATAACACCAAAAAATCTGGTGATTTCGTTTTTAATCCCTAGCGTGTTGGTTCTTTCATGAAAAACACAAACACAGACAATTCGAGAAATCGGGTTTCTTTGCCCCATATGGAACAATCCACTTTTTAAATTTCGTTGATCGAATCTCGTTTGGTGTTGGATGTTAAATTGATATTATTAGTCCAACACAAGGACTACTATAGTAGTTCTTGGTCCAACATTATTTTAAAAGGCGGGTAACGCACTAAGGAGAGGAGATGGGCGCTGCCGAGTTTTTCAATACCACTGATATAGGAAATGGGAAGAAGGAAAAGTGGACTGGACTGACAATACCTGAACTCAAAAGGAAACTCTCAGATAGACTGGTATGGAGAAAGATTGTATCTTACGCATCTTACACGTCCCCCCCCCCCCCCCCCCCCCTACGACTTTACAGTCATTGGAACGAATGAATGAATGGATGAATGAATGAATGAACGCAATAAGACCAAAGGTCATCTACAATAAGATATTATTTCTTTCTTTATCAATAACCTTTTTAGTACCTTTTGGTGTAAGGTTTCATATGATATTCAACTCGGCGTATTTCGCAATGTACTGAGTGAGGACATTTTAAGAGTAGTTTCCCTTGCACTTTGTGTGCTAGTTGTGCCATCGCGTGCACCGGATAGAACGCTTTTTATGATTTTGGTGCGATTTTTTTAGTTCACATAATTTTGATAAAAGAATGTATTACGCCCATACCATTTTGTATCGAGTACTGGACGAGCCAAAACAATAAGAGACTTTTGGAAACATTCGATAATAGAGGGACATCACTCTCATTTGTCATCGGTAACTCATTGAGTTAAATATCTTAGTGTAGATTATCTTTGGTAAGACGATACCGCTACAGATCTATAAACCTTGAGTTTTAAAAGGATGTTGCGCACTACCGATGCTTAAACCTGGCTTGCTTTTGCTTCGTAAATGCGCAAGTTCCCTTTAAAACTCAGGGTTGCAGATCTAAGTCAGTTCTGTCTGTCTTAATGCGTCCAGGCGCTGAAACGGTCCAGGCGCTGAAACGGTCCAGGCGCTGAAACGGTCAAGGCGTTGAAACGGTCCAGGCGCTGAAACGGTCAAGGCGGAGTGGAGCAATGTTTTTCTTGTTTAATACTCTGTCAGTGACCATTGCTGTACTTTCGGCGTTGTGTCGTTAACTCTGCTTATCTCTTTCGACTCAGAGGGTAAACGAATACCCGGCCGAGGGTAATATCTAGTCTTTCTATAAATTCACCAATATGGTCAAAGTAAAATATCAAGACCGTTTTCGTAAACATTGCCAACTGAAATGATTCTTCTCTTTCTTTATCGATAACCTTTAGAACCTTTCGGTGTAAGGTTAAAATGATTTTGTTCCTAAATATTATTATGGCTGCCAAAGGGTTAATTCGAAGCTTTCTTCATTCTATCTGCCTTGCGTTGCCAACTGTAACAATAACTTCTGTTGTTGTCTGTGCTCTGTAGATTCACGTGCTCTTCTTGCCAAGTCATACTATCGCCTCTGAGATGACCTTACTGCAGATAAAAAGCGAATAAAACTTTTTTTTAACTTAAAGGGGGCGTTGCATGCAGTATCGAGGTTACGCATTCGCTCTGTGTGCCAACTTTCGACTTTTCATAGTATACTCGATTCCGCTAAATCGCAACTCTTCCCAAGAAACGGAATTAATTCTATATAAAAGTCACTGGTTAATCGCAACCCACTTCGGATAATCGTAAAACGGCGACACTTCGCCTCACATTTTCGGTCGCTTTATTTCTGTATCTTTACGATCCTTTCGCTGTGAATTCCTCGTTGGTCCGGAGGACCTGCGAGCCCGCTGGCAAGGAAACTCTACGGTGGTCTGGGGGACCTGCGAGCCCGCTGGCAAGGAAACTCTACGGTGGTCTGGAGGACCTGCGACCCCGCTTGGAAGGAAACTCTACGGTGGTCTGGAGGACCTGCGAGCCCGCTGGCAAGGAAACTCTACGGTGGTCTGGAGGACCTGCGAGCTCGCTGGCAAGGAAACTCTACGGTGGTCTGGAGGACCTGCGAGCCCGTTGGCAAGGAAACTATACGGTGGTCTGGAGGACCTGCGACCCTGCTGGCAAGGAAACTCTACGGTGGTCTGGAGGACCTGCGACCCCGCTGGCAAGGAAACTCTACGGTGGTCTGGATGACTTGCGACGCACAGCTGCCTGCACACGAGAAGTCGGCGTGTTGAGAATATTAATAAGAACCGAGTAGTATCCGGAGATGGACAATAAACCAAGGAGGTTTCTGCCATTGTTATAACCGAAAACGCACAAGGACGTAAAACTTACAATTTAAAACACCTACGAAATTTTGTTGTTTGCTGTGGTTTCGATCTAAAGATATCAATGCTTTAAAATAAGATTCGGTTGAGAATACAATTTCTGTAGCAATCTGTACAAAAATAACGATAATAGATATTATGTAACAAAAAGAATTAATGCATTGCGACATTTTTTTAGCACCGGCACGTTTAGAATAGAATAACGCTCGCGTTATAGATACATTTCGTGCTCCAAAAGTGAGCAGGAAATCAACCGAACACTTAACCTCGTTTTGGTTATCGGCGGAATGGAGAGATGAACAAGTGGCGGGGTAGGCTCTGATATAAAAATCCCACAAATTATCCCTACTGCAATTAAATTGTATTTGCCTCGTAGGTAATCTCGCAGAGATTTGGGGTATCGTGCGGGAAATGGACTGTATCGAAAAAATATAACAAAATAAATTAAACAATTTTATTTTTTTTTTAAATTAGAAAAATGAAATTCTTTGTAAACCTTGAAACCTTGAAACACCGGGTGCGACCCTGCCTGTGAAACTGGGTTCTGCTCACGGTAAAAAGGGGATCAAGAGGAAGGAGACGACACCAAGTAAATGAAAGAAGATAAAGCCATTCTCTAATTGGACCAAAGTATAACGTGCACTCCAAAGAAAACGCAGAAACAAAAAAAAAAAAACCAACTAAAAAAAAAAACCCGCTATTTTTTCAATCTATACCTATCTAGACTACTTCTGAATAAAAAAATGAGGGCGACGTGACGAAACGGTAACGCATGCACTCTTTGGGCAGGTCATCGTGGTTTCGAACCCTGGCGGCGAAATGGTTTCTTTTTTTTTCATGTGGACTTTCTCGGAGTATTTATGACCGTGGAGTTGTGGATTCCTTATGGGATCTGGTCCTATCGAAGATGGACTTTAAACTGGAGGCGCCTCCTTTTAGTATGACTTATAACGAGTTGCCAAGGGCGCAAAACTTACAGCTTTAAACTTTTTCTAACTTATTGAAACTATGAAACATAAGCACAATTAGAAAACAAACTCGATCTGTTGTTATCCTCATGGACATTTTCACCGAGTTTCTGAAAAGATATCACAGGACCCAAATACGAATCCTATACGCCCGCCTAATCCTATACGCCCGCCTAATGCCAAGCGCAGCGCACTATCGATGGTCTGATCTGAAAATTTTAAGTCCTCGGAGATTTGGAGCTTAACCCAATTTTCGATAGCGATTGCGCCAACAGATGGCAGTGTGCCAGAGTCTTTGAAAACATCAGCTGTAAATACGCTGATTAAAATACTACTTTCGAGTCCCTAGTGGCCCTGCCGACAAACAGGCTCTATTCTGGTAGGCACATCGGCCGAAGAGCGAAATTATCGCCACATTCATTCAATTGATTTTCTGATTTCCATAATATTTCGATATTGATTTTCTGCTAGCGATATCATAGGCTTGCACTTTGTGAGTCTTGTATCGATATGAGAATTATATATGGTAGTAGATCATTCTATGCCCAGAGTGGTAGAACCTCCCAGTTTTAGCGATATCATAGGCTTGCACTTTGTGAGTCTTGTATCGATATGAGAATTATATATGGTAGTAGATCATTCTATGCCCAGAGTGGTAGAACCTCCCAGTTTTTATCAATTGTTGAGGGGGTACCCACAAGGGCTACAGTAGTTTGTGTATCGGCCTGTCTTTGATTAATACTGCTCACTTTATTGCTCATGGTGCTAATCAAATGCTTGTCTGAGAATCTTTGATCATGTATTTTCCGGCCCTGTGTTCAGTCGCGTTTGGTGCATTTATGGCGGGTATCTTGTGTGACTTTCATAGCTGATCATAGGGCTGGCCCCAACACTGCTCTGCGGTATAAATGGGGCTCGATCAAACAAACAAAGTATAATATCGTTCTAGAAAACTCTTTCATTTTCACTCTTCGTCGCTATTACCTCTGGAATAGCTTTTAGGGGACTAGTAATCACAGGATCCGCACACTGGAAATCGGGAAATTCCGGAATAGTTGAATAGATTATGTTTAAATTCGGTGCCAATCTAGTAGGGTAGACTGCTGTAAGTTCGGCACCTTGAACCATTCGCCTGTCAAATTTGATCTTTGGAGCTCTGGTTTCGGTTTTGAGATATTCACCTGTGACTTTTTTTATCGGTTGATTCAATTGTCTAACTTTTGATTTAAAAAGTTTCCAAAGTTAAAAGTCACTCAGGGAGTTTTGCATTTTATGTTTTAAAGGACAAGGTAAATTGCTGTAAGTTCGGAACTGGGGATATTGTAAGTTCGGCACTGGGGGTATTGTAAGTTCGGCACTGGGGGTATTGTAAGTTCGGAACTGGGGGTATTGTAAGTTCGGAACTGGGGGTATTGTAAGTTCGGCACTGGGGGTATTGTAAGTTCGGTCACTGGGGGTGCTGTAAGTTCGGCACTGGGGTGAACGTTCGGCATAAGCCTCAGGGGCGTCGCTCTGACCAACCTTCATATATTGGCGCTAATTAATAATACAAATTGCCATTGCCACCCAACTAAGTCTATTAACATGACCATTAAAGAGTTAATTGATGGCATAAAGAAATACTCTTATATCCTGGGGTAACGTGTGTGTTTTTTGGAAAGAGAGTAAAATTGGACAAAGATCATGAGACACTTAGCCTTCTAGGTGCTTGTAATAGAAAGCAAAAGGGGTATCCTATCATAGCGGTATTTCGTGCAGGTACAGAAGGTCCAGGGTTTGAATCTCGGCGGGACGAGGGGAGGTTTTCCTTTGGACTTTCTCGAGTGTTTGGTTCTTCATCATTGGAGTTATAACGCTAACTGAATTGTTAGCTTTTGTAGGCATACCGAGTGCTTGAGATGAAAAAGAACATCAGTGTTTGATTTGCTCTCTAATTCTATTTATTTGTTCTCTTGTTAAAAATAAAAGTTTATTTGTTTCTTTTTGTCGTGTGGTGTTTATTTTCAGCAGGTTCCCTCAACTACAAAGAAATCAAATGTATCAATTTTGTCTTCTGTCAGAAATGTTTGGGTTAGATGTCTTTGACGAACTTCGCTGATAGAATAAAAGCTACAACTAGAAAAAAAACAACAATATCATTATAAGATAATGAAGGTAGCGATTAAGTACATTGTTTCCCCATTTAGAAAACAAAATAAAGGTAAGAAAAATGAATGGGGAATGGAACCAGGAGACGAAGACGAGCGCTGAATAATTCGAGTGCTAGAAATGCTGAGTTGGCGTCTTGTTCCAACGGGGGTCGTACGCGCACGCGAGTAGAGAGTATAATAATAATAATAATAAAAATAATAAAAAAGAAACTACCAACATAGGGCGCAGACAGCAGACAGCAGCTCACAGATTATCTATGCTATTGCGTCATTGAACTAACCTTTCTTAGTTTTTTTTGTCTGTGTCGTTTTATGAGTACGTATTATGACACAGATTGTTTTTGTTCCTTTTTATTTGTTCTTGTTCTTCTTGCCCTCCTCCTCCTCCTCCTCCTCCTCCTCTTGGTCCCCTCCTCCCTCTCTTCCGTTTTTTCTTCTCCTTCGCATTTTCTTTTTTTGGATTATTTTTTTTCGTTTTTTTTTGTGTGGAGTGTGCTGAGGGTTTTCCTACCTTATTTATCATCATCGAGTCTACTATTCCTTTCTGACCTCATTTTACGTTAGTCTAGACTGTAGCTGACAAAAAGGTTGATGGAGGGAGTGGAGACACAGACAGCAAAGACAGTAGAGCCCCTAGGCTAACGGGTTGATGATGGTGCAGCTGTCTATCAATGCGAAATGCGAAGCCCGTTTTAAGGATTGTATGTTTGTTCGATCAAACCTCGCTGATTAATACAGCAATGCACTTTCCTTTTTTTTTTGCTGGGGTTTTTTTTTAGGGGGGTGGGGGTGGGGGGGGGGGGGGGGGGGTGGGGGGG
>JARBEQ010255479.1:0-10843 GCA_030265355.1 Tritonia tetraquetra
CACTTAGAGGCGTGAAATGAGAAGCCGGTTGTGTGATGTGTCTCAGCGTTTGGCGGGTTCTCTGATCTTCCGTTACAGTTAGTTCCTCTCCTTTATTATTTATCGGCCTAGTGTGAAAGCAGGCGAGCGACACAATGGAATTCCATTGTTCCTGGATATGGGTCTGAACCGAAGGCTGTCCTAGTCATTTATTGGAAGTTTTGTTTTACAATTTTCTCTCTGTTCTTCGACTTTGAGTTTTGAGCTTCCGGCAGCCATCATTGGCTCATTGTCTTGGGATGCTAGCTACAGCAATTATAATTGCTGTTAGCGCTGACAATTACAAGGGTTAGAGGTTCCCGCCCCAGGCGTGACATGGCTCGTACCTTTTACGAGACAAAGGGTATTGTTCGAATTGGACGTATTTTTTTTTTTACATATTGGGTTAGAAAGGGGATAATTGGCGACGAATGTCTGTAAAATCTATTTTTTAAAGTGTCTGTTGGTACTAATGGGTAGGCCAAGCTGTATGCTGAGAGGCATAATATCATGACGACATGATAATATTCGTACCATGACGTCACTGTCACGGCATGTCCGAATTGATATCATTACACTAGGATAGTTGATTTTGTTTGAATTGTCAAATAGAACACGACCTTGCAAAAGTCTGTGCAACGCCAGCCAGAGTTCAAGGCAAGAAGAAATTGATCAAATTGATCAATGACTGGTAGATCCAATTCCATCATTATTGCCTGCTGAAACGCATTATCATGAAGAGAAACTCCCCCAAAAAATACTTTCTTGTAAAGCCTGTCAAAAAGTCTGCATTTTTGTTGTTGTTGTTGTGTCCAGCTGAGGAAGAGTTTTACCCGAAACGTTCTGTATCCCTGTTATTGTCTTTATTGGAAGCTTTCTACATTTTTCCTCTCTGTTATTCACTATTTCCCCTTGCCCTTGGGCGCTTAAATGACACTAGCTGTTGAAAGCGCTCTCTACAACACTCAACAAGCAAAACGAACAAAATTATAAGGCAGACACTGAGACACATAAACACAACAAACATCAAAATCGCGATGGAAATAGCTGGTAGAAATTTTAGCCACCCGCCGGCCCTAATATTATAATATATTATAGTCTTTATTTTTTAATGAACGATTTTATACCAACTACGAGATAGTACCATCAAATTGTATGATGCAAAATCGGATGGTTGTAATTCCGGGTTCAACTGTGTGTCTTATCGTGATTGGTGAATCCATGACACGCATGCAAGACTGTGCCGGTGTAGCAGATCACCAGATTGGTCCCAAAACATTGCCAAACCTTAAAACGGTGCCTAGACCTAGTGCATTTTTACCAAGAATTGTGTATAAGTAATACGCGTTTGAGCGTTTCAATAAAAGAAAAGAGTGGTATCCATATAAAAATCATAGCACTATCAATTTCAATAACTTATCGCCATACTCTAGATAGAGTAGGTGTAATTACTGTCATGAGGACAATTTTAAAAAAAAAGTTTTTAAAGACCAACGTATTTAAAGAGAAATACAATTAGAACTCATGTGTATTGTGTATCATATCATGATTTGCTTTTTCCAGTTCTTGAATCATATTTTGAACAATGGTTTTGACATTTCGAGTGGCAAACATATTTTGGCTCCTTAAAACTATTCTTTGGACCTTATTGAAAGAGGTGTTGGCTCTATTATAGAAAACACTTCTGGTGGTTTTACCGGTGTACCAGTTATCGATAAAAGACTAATCATGGCGACGAAATTGCTTGTTTGCCTGGCCTTATTTGCTACTTCTTTTGCTTCATTTCCAGGCAAAAAGACCCTGGTTTTAGTTGACAACTGGTCAATCAGAGAAACGCATTCCTTGTTCTTCCGGACCCTTAGAGGTAATATAATCAATGCTCTTTTGGTTATGAAATATGACTGAAAACCAGACAGAACGACTGATTTGTAATTTGAAAGGAAATGTTGAGTGAATTGACTAAGGATCTTTGCAAAGCAAAAGAGCATATAGAGAAACAAGAGTATGCATCTTTCTTTTTGTACAAAGAATATCTATTAGTGCTAATAATTTATCCTAGAAAAGTAGAAGAACCATTACCTGTCCAAAAATTGACTCATTGTTTGGCCTTGCAGTTTCACTCCCTGCCCTGACACTGTCCAACCAACAATGTCAATGCATTTTTTTTATTTGAGTGTTAGAAAAGCCACATGCCTTGACCCATCATCAATATTCATGATATAGACAATCACTTCGCGAGCATGACCACTAATTGTGGGCGGTAATCCTGGAGAATAGTGCAATCAAAAATAAGAATGCTGTGCACAGATCACATCACTCACTAACTCACTAGAGAAGTCTAGACTAGAGGAGTATATTTATATTTTAGGGTTCAGGGATAGTGGAACAACTTTGCAACATCGAATTTCCTGTTTTTGATGGCACTGTTCTCAAGGATTACATGTGGGGCCTAGAGATGTTTTTGTGTTGTTGATCACCTGGTGACAGCTCTGCAAATTGCAAAGGAAACTCCCCGTATGCACAGTTGGTGGTTAGTAGAAGGCAAATATTTTAAGAAGAAAAAAAGGAAAATCGGTGCATTTAGAGAAAATGGGCCTTTATTGCTGTTACCAGAGATTTTGTCCTTTTCCCTTAATTGAATACATTTATAATGCTAACATTACATAAAGTCTAGATATCGGACTACCCCAACAAATGAAAAGGATTTTAGGTTATATTGATATTATTCAATACAGGCAAACTACGCCATTGGTTTTGATGGGTTTACTTGAAATAATCTACATCACTGAGATTGTTCTTTTAGAGGGCAAAAGCAAATTCAAGCAATTGATTTTTGCATCCTTGTAATTTGCAATAATTTTGTCTTGTCTTATATGACTGATCATCTCCAAACAGCATGAATCACCTCAGTCTATTTTGCACTCAGGCAATTAAAATTGACTTCATTCTGATAGAAAATTAGAGCATGCCACATTCATTCAGAAATTTGTTATGAATGTTCATAAAGTAAAGTTGTTTTTTTGTCTATATACTGTAAATGCCACACCCCCTTTTTTTTTAGAGAATTTTTTTCTCTTCTAAAAAATGGAAATGATTGAATTTCATGTCCTGTCTGTAGTAGTAGTAGTTTCGATTTATCAATCTATGAAATCACTATGTCATGTCATACATTTTTTAAAAAGATTTATTACTAAGTAAGTATAAATTATGAAAATAAATGGCAACACGTTTGCTCTTTCACATAACGTCATGACCCAAATTGGTTTTCACGTCTCTCTCTCAAAATTCCATACATTGCCAAGTTTACCAGGGGATGGATTTGGGTTAGCATTGATAGGGTGTTATCAAGGCAACAAGGAATGCAAACGTCAGGCATGGTGGAAATAACTTTGTTATAAAACT
The DNA here is from genome assembly GCA_030265355.1 of Tritonia tetraquetra. NCBI lineage: Eukaryota > Metazoa > Mollusca > Gastropoda > Nudibranchia > Tritoniidae > Tritonia > Tritonia tetraquetra. The sequence goes on from JARBEQ010255479.1 coordinate 3,421, forward strand.
TAGTGTAATTATAAAATCAATGTCTTCATTTTCATTTCAAACATTTTCTTCCATCAGATAAAGGTTTTGATTTGACTTTCAAGACCGCTGATGATTCAACCCTTGCTCTTGTAAAATATGGAGAATTCCTGTATGATAACCTCGTCCTATTCTGTCCATCTGTTGAAGGTATTGTGCTTTTGGATTTTTTAAAATAATGTTATCCCATTTTAACATGAATGATACTGAAATGTGTCAATGTTATGAATATAATCACTAACCTTCTTCAAGATAAATTTGAGCATTATAAATTTGCATAGAGTTAAGAAAATGGTTTCTTATTTTTAAAAAAACAAAAAAAAACAACCCTAAACATTCTTGTATACACCTGTTTCACTGACCGTCTCCATTTGATTCAGAAATTGTTACCATTTTTGTTTTGATTGCAGTATTTTGGAAGGTGTATTCATAGATTGTGGGTTTAGAATCCCGGCAGTGACGTGGGCATTTTTTCAGAGTTATTATGGTTCTGGCCCTGTGGGTTTCTTATGGAATCAAGTCCTATCAGAGATGGATTATTAACTGGAGGTCCCGTCTTTGATATAATATCTATAATCAAGGGCGTAAAACTAATATAGTGAGCTGAAAATACAAACAAACAAAAAATGGCAAAGAGATGCTTAACTCAGTCGTCACTGATAGCAAAAAACTGTCTCACCCTAAGACCAGCTGAGGTTAATAACTCTACGTAGTGTCGGGTGTTGGGAAATAATAATTTTCTCTTAAAAGAGTTTTTCTTTGCTGGTAAAATAGTAATTGTTCATCAACTTACTTACACATATGTTACGTTTGTTTTCTTTATCCGATAGAGATGAGATAGCTCTAGTGCTTTCCCTAAGTAGCCATTGAGAGGTTGCGGTTTGTAGCTTATAGCAGTTTTGTGCTATTTTGTGTAAGGTAGTTAAGGTAGTTCCTATTTCCAGATTGACCACTTACATTTATTTATTTTTGTAATCATATTTTTATTTCAGAATTTGGAGGATCAATTGATGTTTCTGCCATTACCAAATTTATTGATGGAGGTGGAAATATTCTAATTGCTGCGAGCTCAGACATTGGTAAAGTTTGATTCTTAATATAAGCTTTGAACATGTCAAAAACTATTTCCTTTGCTTATCTTTTTTATTAGATTCACAGACAAAGGGATTTTTTCTGAGTCATTCAGATTTTGGGTCAAAATTCTTCAAATAAGTCCTTCAGATTTTATTTGATGCTAGGCTGTGTAGGTGTAGTCATGAAGAAATGTTTCTAAGCTCTAGATGCTGACCTGGCACATAGTAGCAGTCACTTCACTACTATCAATATGTTGTCTCTGGTAAGCCTTAACACCTTTTGATATTAAGAAAAATGAAATACCTGGTGAAATTTATCCATAAGATTTTATCGGCACAAGAATTACTTATAAGGAGACAAATTAATTTTTTGGGCGGGAGGAGGGTGGTTTTTTTCTCTTTTCAGGAAATATTTATTCACTGACTTTGTTTATTTAACTTTCAGGGGATCAGATGAAAGAGCTTGCCCAAGAGTGCGGTGTTGAATTTGATGATGAGGGCAGTGCAATTATTGATCATTTGAATTATGATGAGGCTGACACTGGAAAAGTGAGTTATTTAGTTTCTGACTCTTTGCCAGTGATGACAACAATTGATGTCTGTCACCTGTGACAGAATATATCAGAGAGGATGCCGCATATCGTTTTCCTGGATCATTTTAATAAATGCATAGACCCAATGGTTAGCGTGGGAGTGATTCTAGCTTTATAAGAGAGGTGCAATATTGATTGTCACATTATCCTGCTCATCAATCTAAAAGACAACATGGCTGAATCGAAGAGAAAAGACATCAGTCTTAGAAACTTCAAATCATTGCCGAAATTACTGGGCCCACGGCCAACTCCGGTTAATCGCAATTTTGGTTAATTGCTAAAGATTTCCCACTCCCGTTGTGTTGCAATTAAGTAGAGTTGACTGTAAATTGATAAACTTTTGATACATCTTGCTTACTTGAGAGTTTTTATAATTGATTTCAGCACACACTCATTGTTGCTGACCAGAGCAACCTAATGAAGGCACCAATGATTGTTGGAGAGAAACTAACTGCCCCAGTCCTCTTTAGAGGAGTAGGGTAAGCTTTATATCTGTGTCATTTTGATAATATTTGGTACATTTTTTACTTTAAATTCACTTTTACGGCCACAAATGTACATGATATTATATAAAGGGCGTGACACCCTTTGCATTTTGCTTCGCTCACCCATATCAATTGGGTTTGAGCACTCTGGTGTATGTCAGCCTTGCACTTCATGGGTCGATATGATGGCTTGTACCCCATGGGCAACAATGTCGGACCATACTCTTAAGGTCTTCGACTAATAGCCAGAAACGGTTCAGTCCTCAGCTATGAGATTATCTATATATAGCTGGTGAGACGGCTAAATCCAAACTCCTCTTAATACTGTTTGTACACAAGGTACAAAATAGTTTTGATCAGGTTTGTACGCGGTCAGAATTGTAGTAGAACAGACCTTTGATTTTATAGAAAATGCTTTGTTTCTCAGAATATTATTTATCGACATTCATCATACTTTTCCTTACTTCCGCCTTTTCCTTTCATTGAGTAAAAATGACGTCATTGTTCTATGAGCACAGGGTGCTATTATGATATTGATGCGTTCAATAGCAAAGGCGTGCGCATTATATTTATCTTTCCCGATCATCCATTTGATGTTTGTTTTCTCTGTTTTCTTATACCGGTATCGCCCATTTATTTAGTACATCTTTCTTTTTGTTTTTAATTGAGTTGTTTGTAATTTCAGTTACGCACACTTAAAAATCTACAAACTTCTAGAAAAAACCCCATCTATGTTATAATTTTGACATTTTTAGGAAGATATACTTTCTAACCCACCTCCCTTCATTACATTATTCTATCCATTGCTAACCTTTTCCTGTTGTCTTACCCATACCAGCCGCCGGGGGTGACCTCTTACGAGAGGAGTCCACCTCCAGCCTCTGCCTTTGCTCCCTAGTCTCTTGTTCAGGAGACCCGTTGGCTCTCTTCCTACTTTCCGATCTTGTATATATATATATATCTGATACATTCAAACAAGATTTACAAAATTTTCTTGCTGAATTTTCTGTGTAAGATGTAAGGCTTGATGGTAGATGAGATGTTTATATATTTATTCATTTATATTCTTTATGTTATCAGAATGGTAAGTGATCCGGACAATCCTCTTGTCCTGAGTCTGTTGACTGCATCTTCCACGGCTTATTCTTACAAGCCAAATGAGAAAATCAGTGAGGTAAGTTTTGACTAGGTTGTTGTTTTTTGCCTACCAATAATATAGTGATATATATTTTATGTTTCTCTGAGAGCTGAAGCACCTATGTAATGATTTTTACTATTAGATTTTCCGTGAGCAAATTATTTGATGCATTCCAACTAAGATTGTGGAAAAGTGTCGCTCCGCTATTGTATTCCTGTGTTATTAGAAAGCAAGTTCCTTTTCTATTTGTTGTCTGTGTCTATGGTAATGACATGATTTTCATCTGTACCACTTCATCCACAGTTCCCAATGGCTATTGGAACCAACACCCTCTTGGTAGCTGCCCTGCAGGCCAGAAACAATGCCCGTGTCACATTTGTAGGGTCTCTCGACTTCTTCAGTGATCATTTCTTCCAGTCATCCGTCCAGAATGCAATTGGTGGTAAAAAGTAAGTCTTGATACCTGCCACTCATTCCGATTTAATGGACATCTTTTTGATTTTTTGGTGAAAAGTCACGTTTTGGTTTCCATTCCTGTTCTTACTTTCTGTTTTTTGTTTGGCAGGTCTGTTGGATTTTTTTTTACTTCTTAACCCTTAAACAGCAGTAGTGCCACACATTGCCCTCAACCACAGAAGGGAAGGTCTATTTTTTTAAAAAGAATGAATAGGATGTTGGTTGATCACCTGCTTGGCTTAATATCTTGATCCCGAGAAATCCAGCCTCATAGTGCTGGCCCTACACTGTAATGGTAAAAGGGAATTGGATAAGAAAGAAATGAACAGGATGCTGTTACTCTAACCAAACGGCTTAAACAATGAATTGACATCTATATGACTCATTTCAAAGTAAGGAAAATCAGTGGCGTTTGGTTTTAAAAGAAAAGAGTTAAAGAAAAATAAGATTATTTGCAGCAATTCCTGATATCCATGATAAAGATGAATGTGGAAGTTATAATTTAAGAAAGTTTTACGTAAAAAGTTTGAATGATTTTTAAGTTATTTTTCTTTTATTTCTCTAAATTTTGCACAAAATACACCTAAGAATCTGTCATGAAAAGGTACCTGTCTTAGAAGTTGTCTTGTAGAATGCTAAAATGCTATTTTATGTTTTTCGAATTCTTTTAAATTGATGATATATAAAAATAGATTAGTTTGGTGATCATTTTAAAAAAATTAACTTTTTTTATTTTTTAAAATTTATTCCGAAATTTTTCTCCATGATTTGAGAGTCACCAGATTGTTGTTTGATCTGTGTTTTAATTTAGATTTCTACCTCCAATGCTATCAGATTGTTTGTGACTTTAAAGCGTTCATTTAAGATAAATAAAAAATATTTTATATTGTTTATTTTATATATTAATGTATACTGATATTCTCTTTTCCAGGTTTGACAAATCTGGAAACGAAGACTTGGCACTCAACCTTGCCCAGTGGACCTTCAAAAGCAAAGGTGTGTTGCGTGTGGGAGAGGTTGCACACCATCTGAATGGAGAAAAAGTACCACCCCAGGCATACACCGTCATGCAGAATGTGGTGAGTATTAGGGGCTCCTCATAAGCAATCTGAAAAATCTTCTCTATCTGGTAGTTCTAGAAATAGTATACAGTTGAGTACGCTTAAGTTACTGCTGTTGGTGAGTGGAAAAGCAATCAGAAAATCCGGAGCTCAACAGTAAGGTTGTTGGGGGATTTTTTAAATTGAAAAATCAACGCAACCGAAGATCAACTCAGGCGATTTAAGCGTAGCCCACTGTACTTGGGTTCTCTAACACAACCATCATATATTTCGAGGGAAACGGTTTTGATTTTTGATTTAATTGATAAGGAAACGCCAGAAACAAAGCAGGATTCCATGAAGTGCAAGGTTGCCTGGCAAAGCTTGACGTTCCCACACCTGCCTAAAGGTAAACCAGGAAATGATAAAGAAAGAAATATTAGAAACTTTATTTAGCCACAGGGTTCTCGTGCATCAGTGGAAATTAGGGAACAAAAAAAAATCTTTCCCAACATGGAAAATGGAATTTTTGGGCTATATATCTAGGGAACTCAGAGAACTCAGGCTTGACTGGTTTTATCCAGACATTGCGGACACATTCTGAGACAGCAAGACTCTTGAAATCAGTAAGGCTTTCTTATTTTTACAGAAACTAGTGTTTACTATTTTTAAATGCTCTCAGAGAGCCTTGAGTATTCCCAGAATGCACTATGTTGTTAAGTATTCTTACGTTTGCTTGCTTTTGGTATTTCAAAAGTGTTCCACACATTTTTATGGGTGTCTTGGTATTAGGGAAGAAAATTTTCTGGAAAGTGTGGGAACCATGATACAGAAAAACAATGGCAAACGAATTTTCTTTCAATTGGTACCAAACGCTTGCATTTTTCTTTCAGAGTTTTCACAGCTCTGCCCTGGAGATTCATGTGGAATCTTCTCAAGTTCTATAGAACCACCTTTGATATGACCTTTCTGGGTTGAAAAGGGCTTCAAACTTTAGAAAATCAATGATATTTTGTTATCCATTTTTTCATGTGGTGCACCATTAGGTGGTTGATTTTTTCCCCTGCAGCTTCAAGTTATTATTGTGCATCTTTATTGTTGATTGCATTGCATTTGAATATATATTCTTTTTCTTATGCGATGTAATAACTGATTTGATTCAGTGAGAATAGATATTAATTGAAAAACTATTTTGCCTGACTTATTCTGCTTTTAATCTCTTGCAAACAGTTACTGTCTAAAGTTATCAATGTAAGGTATTTGAGTTTCATTGGATGCAAGTTTGGTTAGTGATTTTTATATTTCATCTTTTTACAGTAAACTACAACTTCCATCTTTTTACCTTTTAAAGGCAGTCCTTTTTACTCACTTTCACTGACAATATTGTCTGTTGAGCCTTGTAGATCTTCTTTCAGGAGTGCAATAAAAATGTATTGGGGTTCCTGATTCATTTTTAAAAGTTTACCTCCCTGCCCAATATTCTTTGAGAACAACATTCATCTCTGTTGCTACATTATTCGGCCTCATTGTTATTCTTCTATTCGTTTGTTTTATGGCGTTCCTAACTTGGTTTTTATAAATTTGCAGCCCATCAATGTTTTTCTTTATTTTCTTATATTTGATTTGATTATTATTATTATTAAATTTATTGTATTCATTTGGGGTTTTTTTGTTAATGCTAAATTCTTTCTATTTTTTATTGCCAGGACTATTCTATTGTGATTGAAGAATTGGTGAATGATGAGTGGAAGCACTTCAAGGCCACAGACATCCAACTCGAGTTTGTCCGCATCGACCCCTTTGTCCGCACTTCTTTGAAAGCCAAAAGTAATCATTTTTCTTTTTGAATGCTTAATTGTGAGATCATGCCTTTTTTATGTGTTGGTAATTATTTTAAATCTTTTTGATGACATTTATTGTTAACAAAATTTTTCTGGTGTGTATCCTATTGTTTTGCTGGGGTTTTTGTTTTTTTCTCTATTCAGAATAAGTTCATAGATTTTATATTTAGATCTCTCTATCGTCTTTATTATCTGCTTATCACAGTAGTAATAGTAACCTATTATTGGTTGACTATTATTAGAAAGCGATCTGTTCAAATGAACTTTGTATTCACCAAACCTAACACATTTTCATTTCTGATATTATTTTCAATTTTTGCGGTGATTTTATGCTTCAGGCTTTGAAAATCTGTTGGAGTTTAGAGTTTTCTGTGGGAATGAATTACATACAGTCACTCCTGTACTGACCCAGCATCTGGGGAATGTTACTATGTAACCCTCGCTCCTTATTATAGAAATGTTTGGAAATTTCGATATTTACGTAGAAAATACTCGTTTTGAGTAGTAAGGTTTTTTTGTTTAATTAGGCGGCCATTTTAGGTCTTTTATTAATGGCTACGTGATTAAAGCTAATCTGGACATCATAGAGGAGTGTGGATAATTGTGTTTTTGCTGTTAATAGCAATAGAAATTATAACAAAATGTATTGCGCGGGTGGTTGGCGGGACCCCTTCTGTGGGCCGGGGGGTGCTAAACCGGTCTACACTCTTTCCTTTGTCTTCTATCCCCCTCACCTATCGTCCCCGCTCCCATGTAGCTTTCTGTTCTTGTCCTGGAAT
>JARBEQ010255490.1:0-10842 GCA_030265355.1 Tritonia tetraquetra
GCGGATCCACGATTCATTATTTTCAGAGCATTGACTATTTCTTCTTCTGAAATGTTGGAGTCACAAAATTTGATTTTGTCCTCGTTTAACTTAGGTAATTTCAACTCATTGCTAAATTCGTCCATTCGATCTGAGATCATATCCAATGATTTATTTTTATTACATTTGTTGTATATTTTTTTTCAAAGTTGCTACCTATTTCTTCTAATATTTCCGTTTCGTTGGTAATTTAAAACACCTTGTAGATTTGTAAAAATATTTTATTAGTATTTGTTTTTGACCTATGTTTTTTTCTAATGAAAGAAAATATTTCGTGCAACCCTCGCCCTCCTCAATAAAATTTAGGCCCGATTTAACTTTGGCCGCCCTAGAAATTCTAATTCAGTTTTAGCCTGTGAAATTTGAGACCTTATGTTCGAATCCTCCGGGTTATTTATGTAGAAACGGGGGGTTGAGAAGAGAGATGGTATGGTGACCCAGCCAAACAACAATCAAGAAATATGATTCATTCAATCAAAGTCAGCGATGGCAATGCAGTGGTGTATTTTATTCAGTTCAGAATATCAGCAAACAAAATATATGATATCAATTACAGTTACAGGCAGTCGTAGCATCATAACTGCAGAGGGGAACAACGGGTACAGTCTTCAACTTTCAAATCGTGTGTATTCTATCTATCTACTCAAACAGACACTCACTCTCCTTTTATACGCTGCGCACGTACATAAAAAACCCCATGACGTCAAGGGGAGATTGCCTCCTGGTACCTTCATCAAACCAGCCCAGGAGAAATGAGCATTTGTGTTTATGCTACTTTCAATTCTTCTATAGTATCGAACACAAGAACATCAACAATGTGCGATAAACGCTACAGTCATAGTTCCTAGTGCACTCTACATTGTCCCAAAGTCATACGTTGATACGTACACAAATAATGTCATAAGAGAGTAAATAAACAAGAAAGTAATCTGGAATTAATAGCAGCTACCCACTCCTAATCCCCCACTGTGTCGCACAGAACATACGAATTACAGATGAATGGATATTGACATATCCAGTTCATTACGCTTTACAAGGTGTCAAAATCTTACGTTAATACATGCATGCATAAAGTTATAATAAACATAAACAAAATATCAACTAACACAATTTAAATTCGAAGTATAGTTACAGCGTCTGCTAAGCTAAGGCGTAGCGCTATCCACTTGACCAACACACAAAACACACACGCCCTAATAACACTATAAACACACAACCGACTCCCCTCACTAAGATTTGTCACTTAGCAATACAAACACACACACACACACAGGTGGCCGTTACGTTACCCTGTATGCCCAGCTCCAGACATTACATAATACTAGAAACCCCCTCACGCCCTCACACTCTCCCCCCCCCCCCCACCTCTCTCTCTCTCTCTCTCTCTCTCTCTCTCTCTCTCTCTCTCTCTCTCTCTCTGGATATCTACCCATTTCTTCTCATTCTCATTGTCAGCCCTCTTACATTTATATCGTTTTTTTCCCTACCAGTTTGATTTTGAAATGATGGATTTTGGTTTGTCTAACCGAGCTCTGGCTTTAAAACGACCATGCTGTTGAGAAACCTCTTTACAGTTAGTTTTTATAATTTCCCATCTTAAATAAGGATTGATATCCTTATAATGAATTTTAGTGATGTTAATTTCATTAATAATAACTTTACAATAATTGCTATCTCTCAGAAGAGATTGAGTTTAAATAGACCCTTTCCGTATTTAAAAATAAAAAAAAGACTTTAGTACTGTTGTTACTAAGTGATGATCGCTAAAACCAATAGTATGTGTTTTTGATTTTTTAATATAGCTAGCGAGATCGTCACCTACAAAGATGTTATCCAATTTTCGAGCATCTGCATCCGTGCTCCACGTGAAATCCCGCAATGCAGGATTCGAGATCCTCCACGTGCTATAAATTCTTGAAATTCATTACTTTCCTATGAGGTCAACCAGACACAATATCTAAATAATTTCCAGCAATATTAAAATCGCCCAAACAGATGAGGTTCACACCACTCACATGACCTACATGTAAGATCATTTCATTGGAAAGATGGTCTATAGATGAAATCTTCTCTTGGTCTATGCTTGGCGCATAAACGTTCACGATATATTAATTTCTTATCAATTTCAAAAGATGAGATCAAAATTCTGTCGGACTTAAAGATCAATTCAATTTTGTTTTCGTTACCACTATCCCGAAATAAAGTAATTAAGCCTTTGCTTCTAATGTTACCCAGACTAGCATGAACTGTACCCCCCCCCCCCCCTCCCCATTCTACAGATAATTTTTTGATAATCTAATCGTTTCCAATATAAGTCTCTTGCAATGAAATTATATCTATTTGCTCCTGTTTAAACTTTTTAAATAATGCCGACCTTTTTAATTTCTAATTAATTCCCCTAACATATCATATAGTGTAGACATTTTAGTGTCTCTATTACATTCATGCCCAAGCCGCTTTTCCTATCCATTAGGCTATTCCTTATCTCCCACATCCATTTAGTAAGTCTAGTCGATATCAAGATTTCATCTCATTTAGTGCCTAGGGCGCTGCGTGACCTGGGCCTCCTGGTGTTCATCTGGGCTCGGTGGCACTAATTTTTCGTGGAAAACGGGAGGGTGGTCTGTTTTTCAACTTCCCCAACCACACACTTAGTTTTTGGCGGCTGGTGGGGACCCTGTTGAAGGATCCATCCTCCCGCCACTTACATCTGACGACTTCTTTTCCTCATCCCGCTCCACCACTTTCTCCTCTTCAACCATATCCAACTTCACCGCCTTTTCGTTCCTCTCCATCTCATCCCTCTCCTCCTCCTCCGCCCAGTTACTCATCTAGTCAGTTGACCCTGGGCGTTGCGGGCCTTCTCCCATAGCATTGGAGACCTCTTCTGGGAGATAGCAGCCCTTGTGGTGGTCACCCGCAGTTATATAAGAACTGGGAGAATTTGCCACTTTGGGCGGTTCATTTACTTGAATTCAAGTCTGGATTTCAATTTAATTCTGGGTTTTAATCTAGATCAAAAGCAAAGACAGGGTACAGAACTTAGTACGGGCTGCGGTGATGTTAAAAGCAAGCCTACCGAATGATAGATGCCTTTGTTCAATGTTGCTTTATTGCACTATTTATACTGCGCAAGTTTGATGTCATGCACCACACTAAAACAACACCAACATGATTGCTAAGCAAAACGGGTATTGATATGAAATGAAAGCTTGTTTTTAAATCAGGAATTTGCAATTGGCTGATTTTAAAAATATTTTGACAGGATTCTAGTCATGAATAATGAGCACCTAGCGTATGACAACGTGAAGGGTGTTGTCACAACCTCAGTTGATGGACTTCTCGAAATTAAAACACCCTCTGGCTCCCAAGAAGTGTTCAGTGCCTCTGACATCGTCGTGCCTCCCAGGGTAAGTACATAGCTCTGACATACATACATACACATACATATATTACATACTTACATACGTAGTCTACATACGTGCATAGAAAAACACACATACGTACATACATACATACATACATACACACATACATACATTTATAAATGCATACATACAGGTATAAATACATACATACATACATACGCACATATATAGGACCAGTTGGTAATATGGACCACCAAGATTTCTAACAAACTAATAAATCAGAATCGTATTTATTTGAAGATAGTACCTCTCTCATCTACATGCAGCAGTGTAATTGGAGGACCAACAACGCAAGCCAAAACGACAAGGAAACTTCCATTATTTCCATTTCACAAAGCTATCTCTCGCCGCTGGATTAAGCCATGGATTCTTAAAATGGTTCACATATGGCTTTGTCTATTGTTGTGGTGTGTTGGGGTGTATAGGGTAGGGGTAGGGATAGTAGCACTTCTGGTTGTATTCTGTCGTGCCCTCCTGGGTAGCTCACTTCCTTTGGTCCTAAACTGTCACCAAGCCCTCACCTGTGGCTCCTAGACGCTGTAGTATGCACAGCGGCCACACCACGGGAACGGTTTCAACAGACCGGCTAAACCAGGTTGAGGGTAGCCGTTGGGTTTCAACCCCTCGGTGAAATATGGGATGTCAACCCAAGAATGCAAAGACTAGAGCCAGTGGATATGCGGATGAAACGAGACGTAGGCGGTTCCAGCAGGCGACGTGGAGCGCCAAGATTGAGGGAGGGGCCTAGAAAAGGTGGCCTAAACAAAGCCTGCCCTAAACCTGTCCAACCAGCTTGTCGCAGTTAGCGGATTTACCCACATGCGGTCGATTCAAGGAGAAAAAGAAAAAGAAACTGACAATAGAACATACGCACCTTGATGGACCGGGAAAACATACCCCGACCATAGCGCCAGACTGCCATTATTGGCAAAGAGTTGCCGATGTATAACATTGACATTGTAGCCCTCAGCGAGACTAGGCTAGCTGACGAATGATCTCTGACAGAGGCAGGCAGCAGGTACACGTGGAGGAAGACAGAATACACGGTGTTGGCTTTGTCATCAGATCAAATTTGCTTAAAGATCTCACCGACCTCCCAACTGGCATCAATGACAGGGTGATGACCTGCGGTTACCCATCAACAACGGGCGTTTTGTCACAATCATCAACGTGTATGCACCAACGCTGGCGAGTGATGATGACGTCAAAGAACAGGTCTACACTGACCTTGACAGCCTGTTACGTGCCACTCTAGCTAATGACAGACTGATCATTCTAGGTGACTTTAATGCCCGTAATGCCCGGGTAGGCAGTGCCAGCAAGCAATGGAAGGGTGTGCTGGGGAAACATGGAGTGGAAAAATTGAACTGCTCGAGGAGGTCCACCTCATATTACTGGTGGCTCCTTTCCTCCTGGGAATGCCAGGGAAGAAGGGAGTAGGGATACTGGCAATTTAACAATAATGCAGTGGAATGCAGACGGAATAAAAAACAACAAACTAGAATCACAACACTTTCCGAAGACACATGACAATGACATATGTTGTCTACAGGAGATATACCTTAACAGTAATTACCAATTCGACATCAGGGGTTGTGAAACATTTCGACAAGACAGAACAACAAGTGTTGCAACACTTGTAAAGAAAACGTATCATGTCACTGAGGAATTTTAATTTAATCATTTAGAATATCTCGAAACCAAAGTAATTGTATCGGGAGAAATACTCACAGTCCACAACATCTACTCTCCACCCAACAAACCACTGCTCCTACACAAACTAAATCCCAGTCCTGAGAACTGGATTTATACAGGCGACTTCAACGGTCATTCCCCAAGTTGGGGCTATAACACTATCGACAATAAAGGAGAGGAGCTCAAGGGTTGGATGATAGAGCATCAACTTATTCTAATCAACAAACCTATCGACCCGCCCACATATTATTCCAGAACTTGGAAAACTACCAGTGCACCAGACATACTCGGTGACCTCTACTTGGGCTTGCCGAATGATCGGGAGATCCTCGTATTTTCATTAGCAGACACACAGTCAATTCCTCTTTCAGTTTTCACGAAAAGCACTCTCATCTTTCGTTTTTTTGCTGAGAGAGTTTTAACTTTTAACTAAAATCACTATAAGTTTTCATTCAGCAAGAAGGTAAAATATTTATTTTCCCACTCTTGTCAAGATGAATGCAGCCCCTTTATGACAGAACTGATAAAAATTATGCCAACAGAGTGTATATTTGTAAACAATGTCAAGACCATCGACGGGAAGTCAACATTTATTCTTATTCACACTTCTCTTTCTTTTTTTTGCGGGCTTATGCCCTAAACATTCCTTCGAAGATAAGACAGACATTTATCCTCATCCTTAAAACTTCATCAACAAGATGGCTGTACTCCCCGAAAACATCTCTTTTTGGAATATCTCATAAACCTAGTAACGTCTTTTAGCAGCACGCTTTCTTTTATACCAAAGCAATAGCATTAATTGAAGCTCCTCCATAATTGTTCTGTTGTGTGATGTCGATGCGCTGGTGTGCATGATCGCGAACTGAAAATGAATTGACTGAGTTTATACCATAAGGCCCACAAAATATTGAAGCGGGCGTTGCTGTCAATATGTCTTGTCACCTCTTTGCTGTTGGTTTCTTTTAGTTCTCCCCGTATACATTCGCGCGCTTCCACTGTCAGTCAAATCTTGGCGCAAAAGTTGAATTTTACAAGACGTAAAAACAACTCACGTTCTACATGTCAACAAAAACAAGATAATAACCAAGTTAAAAAAAATTGCTCTAAAGCCTTCTTGTTGTTTCATCTTTTACTTTCAGGGTCCTGACGAGTTCTTTGTAATGACTCGTGTATTTCCTACTCTGACACAGACACAAGGTCTATGTGATGAGGTAATTTGTGCTTTATTAAAACTTAAGAATTATGATTATCAAATAATAGAGCAAATTGTTAATCTTCTTAAGGGAAGGTGCGACGGTCAAATTGATTTTTTTTGCTAACTAAAAAAATCATACTTAAGTACTTTGATGTTATGTAGAACACGTTTTTAGAGTTAAAAAGCTGAACGATGCTTGAATATCCTAAATTTGATCTACAATGAGGAGGGGTTGGCAGAAATATTCCATTTCGTACCTTTTTTTCTCAAAGCTGCATTTCTGTAGAATTTATGAATCGAAAGACATTTAAAAAAGCAACAACTATTCAATGGATTCGTTTTATATTTCACATACTTCATTTATGTTAATAACGTAAGGGGTCTATGTGGGCTTTTGATGATATCATGTATAGTTTTTGTATTATTGTTGACCATCTTTAATTTCGGCTCTGTTGTAAATTGTCTGTCTTCGAGGGCCTATATTTTGTCTACAATAGATATATAAAAAGCTCTCATAGAATCATTCAAAGGGTTAAGATGTATTGTTGAGAATAATTTCAAGGTTCTGACGGCAATAGTAGTCTTGAAAAACTGTCACAACTGACCTTTTGTTGAAATTCAAGATGGCTGCCAACATGGCCAAATTTTGTCAAGGAAAATGTAAAAAAATACTTTTGTGTTGTTCCATATATAACAGACTCTCCGAAGCTGATAAAACAGTGTTACAGTGTCAAATGTGAACTTTTTAAAGGGGTATAATGAAACTCACACTCGGAATTTGCGGAGACTATCGAGTCATATTCACATTTCATAACACGTTTCGTCAAATATGTAGAATATTAAAAAGCCAAAACTAGAAGCTATTATGTATGTTAGATATTGCAACAATTCAGGACTACGTCCTATGACAATCTATACATTTGTATTTGTATGGCTCGCTACAGTACATTTCCGCTGTTAATATTGCACACCTTTCCAAGCCCAATAGGTTTTGCATTATCAATTGTATTGATGGATACAGTGAATGTTTAAACAGCCTTACTCTAAAGCAGGTGATCAGCCCACTGTGCTATATGAAATTATTATATTTTGACAGCTTTATGAAACTATAGCGTCATGTTGCAGTTGTGCCCGTTATGTCTATTCATATTATTTTGAAAAAAATTGTCAGCGTTGTTTTTTTTTTTTCTCTCTTATTTATAAGAATCCAAGAGTTGACCACATCAATTGTAGTACTGCCCAGGACTGTTTGAAACGGAAAGGCACTATCTTGCCCGGAGCACATGGTGAGATTCGAATATGTTTTCCATTCCAGACTGTTTACGTGCAACTACTTCAAGATGATTAAAGATATTTTGTTGTTACTTCTCTTATAGTTTTTTTTTGCAACTTTTATCATAATCTAACTAAGACGACCAAAGGCACTGATGTAGTTTAAAATCTAAACTTAATCATATTACTTAAACAAATTTACTATATTATTAGAAAAGGTTACACAAGTAATAATGGGGAAGAAATAAGATGTCGAATATGAGTAGGAAATATATATTGAAAAAAAGCGAGGATGGGCAGATGTAAAAAAGAAAGCAAAAAAAAAAAAACCCCCAAAAAACGCGACTAGCTAAATGACAAAAACACCCATGTCCATGACGTTACATTTTCATTGCAGGTAGCATAACGGGAAGGTGTGTGAATTCTACGTTTCCAGGCTATAGCGGAACTAAAGTATGTCAAATTTTTGGGTGGTGCCCAGTTGAAGATTATGACAGTATGTAAGTAATTACTTTGAATAACTCTGATTTGTGTGTACGTGTTTAGAATGCTAATACTTGACTTTTTCTCTCTTTCCAACTGCTGGTACCGAGAGATGAAAGGAACTTTCTTCGGAACTATGCGTCGGGCAAGACACTGCTAGATACTTAAGACAAGTTTTTACTTCTCAGTGGTTACGACTACAATTGCATCTTCCGGGTTAGCATCATTGCACGGCCAGCCAATTCAAAATCGACATTTCATCGCAAAATGTCCACATCATTACTTCTATTGTAATCAAACATCATCATCTTTCTAAGTTACAGGCACTTTTAACGTTAACAAGATGGATCTACTATGAACAATGCCGATGTTGACAACGAATTTGAAATCGCGATTTAAGAAACCATTTATTCATGACGTTAGGAACACTTTTTTAAACCTAAGAGAGAAGAAGGGTTAAATACATTTTAGCAGAGTTTACACTCAAAAGTAATTAGTATTTTTACCTAAACCTTATACTGTGTCCTTTCTTTGTGTCTGTGCTAACTATTGATGTGCACATACAAAAAGAAAGATAATTTATTGAAAAAAAGTAGTCAGCTGAAGTTCGAAATATTTTTACTCCTACAAGTATACAAGTTATGTATTCACATATCATCGCCTAAGGGATTTTTTATTAGAGGTGTAGACAGGGATGGATGACGATTATAGGGTAAGATGAATGAAGACGACGGTGATGGCAATCTTCAATAAGATCAATGATTCATCAAAGTCAGCGATGGTGTATTTTATTCAGTTTAAAATATCAGCAATCAATATATGACATCATTACAGGTAGTCGTAGCATAATAACAGCAGCGGGAACAGGCCTCTTCAGTTCTCAACAATTCAATAGCAACTCATCTCAAACAGACACTCACTCTCCTTTTATACAGCAAGTTCAAGTTCAAGTTCAACTAATCAAGGTGCAATAGGCCTTGTAAATGTGCCCAACACTGCAAATCCACATTACATATCTTTACATCACAGTATCACAATAAATAAACAAGTAGACGAACGAATGACACTCGCGTTGTCAAAGTTACAAGACATTTAGAGCTCGCTCAAACTGTTCAATGGTTTGACTATTTACAACATTTTGAGGCTAGCACGAACGAACAGGAAGACCATGACGTAACAGAGGAGATTTTTCCCTAGCACCTTCAAAAAGGGTCCCAGTGGCTCAGAGGTATGGTTCTGGCCTTTGAAGTGAAAGGTACCGGGTTTGAATCCCAGCTTGTTGTTTTCTTCATAAAACTGTATAAATTTATTTGCCACTTCCCTGATCCTATGAAGCTAGGTGGAATCAAGAACCCAGTCCTATTGGCGACGGACGATAAATTCGGAGGTCCCGTGTGCAAGTTGTGCACATTAAAGAAGATTTGGCAGTTAGAAATCGAGAGGAGTAGGCCGAAAGATCGCTGTCCGATCAAAAAGGCTCAGGTAAAATGCGCATCTGTGTTTCTGTCGCTGTCAATTCTTCTATGGTATCAAACACAAGACCACCAACAATGGGCGATAAACGATACCTTCATCGTGTCTAGTGCACTTTACACTATCCCAAAGTCTTAAGTATAAACAATTACAGACAAAGAGTTTAACGTTGCTGTTTCTGGTCCTGCAGCATGAACACCAGTCATTGTGTACCCGTATTCAACAGCCTGTTAATCATTTTGAATCAACCCATATTGAAAATCTGTATACAAAAACTTTAGACATAGAAACGACATATCCTTACGTTTTACTTTGACTGACTGGTTCAGTTCTTATATTTGGATTCCTAGACAGTACACTACGCTACGGTTCTTGCTATGGACGCTCTCACCGACGTCCTGACTCCGATGTCCGTTTTCCGCCGGGTTGTCCTTTCCGATGGGATTTTTCTTGCAATCAGAAAGATAATATATGAACAGACACAAGACACTATTGTTATTGCTGTCAATGAAGCTAAAAGAAACATTTGTGAAAAACATTTTTTTTTCCTCAACGCATCGACCGTTCCGGTTACATAATCACTATATGACCTTCCGCCCGATATCATAAGGGGCTTGCCAAAGAGGCAATTTCTGCCGCCAGCAGGGCCATTCCCATATTCAAAGAAATATGGCGAACAGGCCAGTCTTCCCATCCGACCAACATCATAGAAAGTAATACGTTGGTGGTACTGGAAACGCCACAAGGAGAACTTCATCAATAACACCACCTGGAAATTAATAAACCCAGCACAATCAGAAATAGGCATCATTAGCAAACACTACCTGCAGGATATTAACAACAGCATCAGACAAAACATCGGAGTTACAACAGTGGCAGAGCACTAAGGCAGTGTTAAACGGATTTAAACAGTTGAATAATAAAGCCAAATTTACAACTAGACATCACAGATTTCATAGATGAGCGACTCATAGAGACTAACATTGAAATTAAAACTAAGAACATCAAATTAATTGTAGGATATGGTCCAAAGAAAGATGCATCAAAGGAAGAAAAAGAAGACTTTTACCAACAATTACAAATAGCCACTGATAACACCAGACGAAACCAAGAAATCATAATATTAAGTGATCTAAATGCTAGGGTAGGCAATAAGCATGGAAAATGTTTTGGAGCAATAGATAAAGAAGGTGAAAATACAGAAAGTGCCAATGGGGAAGTATTACAAGATTTCTGCATCCGAAATAACCTTAAAAT
>JARBEQ010255501.1:0-10842 GCA_030265355.1 Tritonia tetraquetra
GAGAAATCCAGACTCATTGTGCTGGCCCTACACTGTAATGGTAAAAGGGAATTGGATAAGAAAGAAAGAAAGAACAATCTAATAATTATATCAAAATGTGTGCACACGACTATAATAATGAACACATAAATCTGCACTGATAGTTTTCCCTATAAATATAAAACACATCCAAAAACATGGGAGTCTGAAGCATTCCTTTCAAATTTCATATCGAATTATGAAAAGCAACAAATTACGTAGAGCTTACAGCACTTATATATTATCCCCTTACATCACACTAAGTCGAGTTATATGCGGTGAGTATACGTCTAGAATGTTAGAGCCCTCCCCCACAAAGTCTTTTCTGGTAGAAATTGTTTCTTATCTACATTATAATATATATATAACTATAGCCCACCAATCCAATAAACTCCCAGATCTATGGTACTGTCTCTTTAGAACAGCTTCAGCTGAAAGATCACAATTGTAACTAGTACTTGTAAGAATAAGGACCAGCTACCCAAGGAGAGCAATATGCACAAACCCAAAATAAATGTCAGTCATAATATTGCATGTTGGTTGAATGTTTTATGGCACTTTCTACACTAAAAAGGACATGTCAACGCTTGCAATGCAAACAGTCATCAACAAGACACTAACTTTTACTGTGGACATGTCTTCTGAATTTTAAACATTTCAAATCTAAAATGCCCTTTTCTCTTCTGAACCTCCTTACTTGTTTGGAAAGTCTCATCAAAAGAAATATATGTTATTATTTTAACAGTAAGTCCTCAGTCCTTTCAGGTCAAGTTGTTACATTTTCTGAATACTATGAAGATAGAGACTGAATCCATAATGGTATTGTTGATTTCAGGAATAGAACTTGATTTTTCTAAATATTTATAGTCAAATAGATATAACCTGCGACACTAAGACTAAGAAGAATGCATGTCCAGAGAGGTGAGCTCAACTACACATATGAATCAAATGAGAAAACTTTAAAACCCAACAGATTCTCAATTTTAAAATAGGCTACTTACGATATTTCTTGACTTCTTTGTCCAATTGTTTCTTTTCAACTTTGAGGTCTTGCCTTGCAAAAAGAAAAAAAGACAAGAAAAACATTCATGTCATCTGCTGAGTAAAAGTTTAAAGTTGTCAGTTTTATTTAGTCCATCTTCTATAAAATAGGACAAACCCGAATAGCCAGATTCAAAAACCCTTTAAAAATCTTTGACTTGGCTAGGATTTGAACCATGGTTCTAGTTTCATAGGCAAGTGCACCATCACTGTGCCACAGAAAAATTCCTCATTTGAGTATAACTCTTTCATTCTTTTTTTTTAAAATTAAATTTTGTGACAAAATTAAGGGTATTTTCTAAAAGCAAATTCTACATTTCACAAATCTTGGGACAATCATTCGCTTCATCACCACAATTTAAAAATTCTTCATCTGAATTGCTCATTAGCTTAATGTTACAGTGAACACAAGGTGAACACAGGTGACCACAAGGGCTACATTAATTTGTTTATTGACCTTGATTATGATTTATATAGTCCAGTGTTGCTCATGGTGTCAATAAAGATTTTAGGACACAGTGGACTGATTTACCTGCTTGTCTGAAATTCTTTGATCCAAAGGATTTCCAACTCTGTGTTCAGCCATGCTTGGTGGTCAGGGTGCCAAATTTCAGACAGGATATCTTGTGTGCCTTTTATCACACAACATGGGTTGGCCCCAACCTTGCTCTGCGGTATTAATGCTGTTATGAACTACAGACGTGTTGACCTCTCTTCAACTCTCCTTATGACACGTAGTTGACTGTATTTAGTTCTGAGGTGTAATCTAATATTCAAAGACTTTAAAAAATAAATTGATTCTCACCATTGCTCATCTGTCATATCAACCAGTCTGCCTCTCTTTTCGATCTCTTCCAAACGATTTTCACATTTTGTGATCAACCTTTCAATATCCTCAATCTGTAAAGTAAACAATGGACATTTTTTGGGATGGTATGAAATAAATGCCACCAGGACAGTTCATCATTTAGAATTGGATCTCTTCTACGCAGAAGAAGAACTGTTTAATAAAGACAGTGTCAGGCATTTTATAAACCAATTCTCCTTAAGTTGAGGCTCTAAAATAATGTTTGTAATTACAGCAGCCAGAAGCAATATCGGACATTGAGGATCCTTTTTTTTTTTTTATCAACCCTTCATGGTCAAGGAAAAAATCTGATGGTTTGCATTTAATCTACTATGCTAAGATAGAATTTCTGTTTGGAAAGCAAATTGAAAAATATTATACCCCCCACACCCACCTCTCCCTCTCTCATCACACTATTGTTAGGTGGACACCACAAGATTCAGCTGGTACAAGATTGTCATTGATCATTATGATAGAGACAATCGACAATAGACTAAGCCCTACCTATAGAGATGTTTTTCCTATTTAAAAAAATAATAAAAAAATCAAACCCACAAGTTTTTTACTCAAAAGATATTTGAAGAAATCTAAAATCATGTTCACAATAATAAGACACCCTTCTTTCATCAAGATGTTTAGGGTATAGGATGAAATCCTAGAACTTGATGGTGATAGCTAAAATTTACACAGTACAATAAGAGCATTCATTTCGTCTACTTCTGTCTGCCGCTACATCGTTTCTAAAAGGAGCTTGACGCATAAAACCAAGTGTCTTTAGCTACCTTGTATGCAAACTTCAAGAGCACTTATTGTCCTTGTATACAAAAACAACAAATCAAAAAGTAATTTTATAAAGAGTTGTGCCATTGGTTGGATGGAAACAAAGTCATAGATACAACTAATCAATTAAAAATACACAATGTTCTCCACCACTACCTATAATATAATACTGTTTGTGTTTTGTTGCTGTTTTATCCAGTGTTGCTGTTTTTTTGGTCTGTTTGGTTGGGAAGTTTGGTCTTTTCTTTGGTGGATATTAGATCTATGCACAAATCGACAATATGAATTCATATACAATATACCCTAAGCCATGAGAGCGTGGTGGACACTAATTATCCTTAGAGAGTGAGAGCCAAGTGTCCTCTTTCATTGATCTCTCTCTCTCCTGGTGAAGGTATAATAAGCCTAAGCAAAGAAGAGAGTAACCTATAGAACATCTGGACTAAGACTGTGTAATGGTTCAACTTTAGATTAATTACCTTAGCTATAATAGTCGCCATTTTTTCTTTTACAAAATGAAACTGGGCTTAGTTCTTCTGTTCTGTGCAAACACTTGAATTAGTGGAGCAATCAATGTGTAACAATAAAGAACACGCGTCTTATCCCCACCGAAAGGCCAACTTTCGATTTGTCTACGTGTAAGCCGCCATGTTCTTTGTTTTGACGACTGAAAATATTTTGAAAACTGTGATCAAAGCATTCCGTAACAAAACAAATCAAGACAGGCTCCTTGTTAATTTCACGCTACCACAATAAATAAATAGATAAATTAATTTTTTTTAAATAGATAACAGATGACTTTAGAAAAACAAGAGTCTAAAGGCCCATAAAGACACAACATTTGGCAGGCAGGGGTACCAGTTTGGGCTAAATTACTGGTTGTCTGAATGAAATCGGTTTGGCCACACATTGTAATTGGGGCCAAGCACTGCCTTCGTGAATATATATATATATATCAGTAGGCAGTAGGTCAAGACATTTGTGCCAACAGGAAGTATTTATGGGCCTTGATCGAAGTCTGTGGTGGCCACGGAAAGGACTTGCTTTGCAAAGTCACGGCGAAGCTGACGAAGGGTTTTACCCGAAACGTTCTGTATCATTGTTATTGTCTTTATTGGAAGTTTTCTACATTTTTCTCTCTGTTATCCCATATATCATGTAACCTAAGGCCCCATCACATCTCCCTCACATTCTCATTACTCTACCAGTGAAGACACATCAAGTCTATTATATAACTCATGAAATGAGTAAACGAACAGAGTGCACATGCACTTGAAAGGGACTTTTTGAGTCTTCACTGAGAGAACAACGAGAATGTGAGGGAGATGTGACGCCACTCCGGGCGACGTCCTTAACAAGTATCACCGGGGAGCTCACATTATAGGGTCCTATATTTATCTCCAGTTTCCATTCAATTTTGACATATCACTGATTTTGGTTGCTCTCCCTTTCAGATTTGTGTTTTTGTCATCTGCTGTTTGTCGCACGAGGAAGGGTTATACCCGGAACATTCTGCATCCCCGTATTGTTCTATTTGGAGGTTATCTCTATCACATTTGCATGTAGCCTTTTATCTTTTGGTCCTCATTTCCGGCAGCCCTCAATTTACTATATTATTATATTTCCCTTTAGTGACTCTCCATTTTACAATAATGTGATCATTCATACCAGACACAGTACCAATACCTACTTCATTAGTTACTCTAGTTAGTTTCTTTATCAATCCTTTTTTGTACTGCTTTTTAGCGTATGGACCAGCGTTATCCTGGAAGCAGCAGGAAAATACTCTGGATCAAGAAATCAAGACAGGTGATCAACTCTGGATCAAGAAATCAAGACAGGTGATCAACTCTGGATCAAGATATCAAGACAGGTGATCAACTCTGGATCAAGATATCAAAACAGGTGATCAACTCTGGATCAAGAAATCAAGACAGGTGATCAACTCTGGATCAAGATATCAAGACAGGTGATCAACTCTGGATCAAGATATCAAAACAGGTGATCAACCCTTTGAGTTGGTACTCAAACAACTCTTAATCAATGAAACAAGTAACCGAACAACATTTTCTCAACAAGAAATTATAGGAAAGTTTACAGGTATCAAAAGAATCCAAGCTACTACAACCCAGCACATGGCGTGATAACAAAAAACCTGGACCCAAAAACCAACCAAACAAATAAAAAATACAAAACAACAGTCATTTCATTTTACATGTTGAGGATAGTCAAAATGGTAATACATGGCCTTTGCTGATAATTTTTTAATATTTTTAAAATCAAAGATCTTTTTAGAAAGGGAGGAGACTTTTCGCTTATTTCTGGCTGCACTAGTGTGAAAACATGAAACACATTTCCAACTGTGAATCAATGCATTCAATGGCATGAATGGTGTTATTTTACCATCAGTGACACCAAAAATCAGGTGCTACCCTAATAATAAAGATTAAACTCATTCTCGTGCGCAGAATTCATACTGGCATAGCAAGCCCAATGCATATCTAAAAACAAAATGGTTATCTTTTAAGGAGAATTTTCATGCAGATGCTTTGTATGTGAACCATTTATACGGGATACAGAAACGATTCAACTCAACACGCCGACATAGCGCACGAACCGCACATTCGCAAACTTACAACATCGAACATTCAAGGACAAATTATAGACAAATGAGCTTTTTCCCAAGAACCGCAAGAGAATGGAATAGATTGCCAGACGACATAGTGTCGGCCTCTAGCCACGAACAATTTTTCAACTTATTGAGTGCGCATTGCACAGTGCAGCGTTTGTCGCCAGCATAGTGGCGTTGGCTGCCAAGAAGAAGAAGAAGAATGTGGGAGTGGAGCATGATTGAAAAAAGTGGAGAAAACAGTGGTGACCTGACCCTCAAAAAGTTGAATACAACAGTTGCTGTAGTATAAGAAACAAGTGCAAACATTGAAAATAGAAATAAAATCAGCATTTATTCAGCAGATCATCATAAATAAGTACATCTAGCAAAAATACACAAGTTCATACCAACAAGTTTCTTCCATATAACTGTCTCAGACTTATACAAATATAAATTATCTACATGAAAATCTTGACAAAAATCTAGACAATTAAAAATACAAAATGCCTGGAACAAAGACTAAAATGATACTAGTAGTAGTATAAGAAACAATAAAAATAGAATGAGAATTTTTGCTGAAGAAAAAACAAATCCTGTCCTCAAAGTGACTGAAAGACCAGGGGATGACGAGATAACTGTAGAACATTCCACAAAATTAGTAAAACTTTCCAACAAACATTTCATCCATTTGTACCAAAACTTGGTATCTAAGCTCTCTCCATCTAAAAGTGTAGCATTTGAAAGCATTACTGTATAATAACCACTACTAAATAAACATATCTCACTGTCAGTATTAAACAGAGATATAAATGAAAACAAATATGAAAACAGCAAAACACTTAGAAAAATTCTGCTGCAAGACAGAAGGCACTAAACAAATTTGGTCGGCTGAGGGAGGAAGGTAGCAACAAATTTAACAACATTCATCAAGTGACCTACATGGCTCTTCAAGGGGAGAGAAAGTAGCAACAGTCAACTGTTCAAAGGTTGTAGTAAAAATATTACCAAGTCGATACTGCCGGAGATAAACGATTTGGTCCATGCCTAGGCTCTCTAAAAATAATATATGCCATGGGTCATGGTCAAGGCCGTATCTATGACCCAAAGCCCATCCTGTATGAAGGGAGACCTCTTGTCTTCAAGTAGGCAATAAATGCATTTGCATCCGTTTCAATGATGCAGAGGTCACTTCAGTACAGAAAAAGGGGATAGAAAAACCTGCCGTGGTCAACGACCTCACTTGATGATCACCTGGATTGTGGGATATTATGGTGCATGCCTTATGTGGTAAAATCTGCTCAGTCTTCTTATAGCTGAGGTAAATATTGTTGTGGCCAGCTTGGGCAACACCTAAAAATGTGACACTCATTGTGCGATTCAAGGTTCGAGTACAGAATGAGAAATGAATAAAATGGTGAAAAAATATGTTTTATTGGATGATGAAATAACCAGAGTAAAAATCTTCATTTTGTACCAATTAGCCTCTGCAACAGATCCAAATTGTGAAAAAATACTCTGTTCATTCAGGCAGGTTCTCTTGAATGACCTTTCTCGCCGTGCCTTAGATCAAATGCATCAATTAGTCGCTTGAGTCAATTGCACATGTACAGACAGCACTACAATGTCAATTCAGCTCCTCCTGCTCACTATACAGATGCCCGTCACCTCATAAATCATCACAAAAATGGCCTTGAATGTGCCCAATGTTGCACACTGGCCAAAACAAAACGTACCCTGTTCTACTCTTTAGGCTGCCCAATTTCCCACACCGACACCCACAATGCTATAATGATTATCACATATCAATTTAGAAGCATCAAGAAGTATTTCTTGGTTTCTTGGATTTTAATTTTTCTGTAAATAAGTCTATTGTTATAAAATCTAAGTCCTTTTAAAATTTTCGTTTGTAACATTTTGGATAAGTGATACAGTAAAAAGATTAAAATTTAAGTCAAATGTGTTAGTTTGCTACAAAATGAAACAGCTGTACATATTTCTGTGTAAATGGATGCAGTGAAGTATCACCAGGACATCCTATTTGCTATTACGAGGTATATTTTTTCGTAACTAATGACATTTCAGAATTTTTCCTCCAAACAAATTCTACTTATCATTGAGGTATAAAATTCACTTTTAAAATGAAAAATGGGCATACGTCTGGGATGCAAAGAATTAAAAATATCATGTCACAATTTACTTTAAATCCTTTTACAATATCATGTTTAAATAACTTTCTACCCCATTGTCTACGTATCTATAATATTATTTTTTATACTGTTGTGAAATTGTAACGATATGATATGAAGGCTGCATGTGTCTTAGTGTTTAGCATTTAGTTATGTATATCATTCTTCATATTTGTAATTTGCAATTTTTTTATTTTTGCAAAGCGCGTCTGTGTAAAGAATTTCCTAAATTCGGATTAAATCCATTATTATCAAACTTTACTACTCAAAAAGGAATACAAATTTGTCATGAATATTAATATGTTGAAAACACACTCAATGACTCAATGTTCCAATGAAATTCAATGTCGGTACAAGCGGCTTGAGTAGCAGTAGCAAAACACATCCTAACTTACTTACCAGCCATCCTACATACAAATAATATAATAACATGGTTATTTACCACAAAATACGTATTATAAATGGATGTCACTATTTTCACCCCGGGTGAGAATAAACGTAGCCATTATAAATGACCAGAAAATGAAATAATTGAATAAATATAAATTCATATTTGTTTCGTTTTTTAATTTTTTTTTTGTGATAGTGTCCTAAAACCCCCAAAGCAAACAAATATATATTAAATTTAAATAGATAGCTTGAAATTTGTCCTTTACAATGTAGAAAAATACTCTAAATTAACCACAGTCTTGAGCAATAAGCTGCCGCGTGTATTCCCAAACAATGAGGGCACCACACACATGAACATTGAGGGATCTGATGATTCCTTGCTGAGGGATTTCTACACACACATCAAGAGTGGGTATCATGTCCGGAGGGATGCCTGCCTTCTCGTTTCTGGTGTAATTGATCATTGAATAGAAAGGAGAAATAAAAATAAGAAGAAAATAAAAATAAAATGGGGAGGGAAGCACAGTAGTGCTTTCTACGTAAAACATGATATAATATAATGGTTTAGATTACAATACAAAACAATAATCAACTACAATATAAAGGTTTAGATGACAATACTAAAATAATAATCAACTACAATATAAAGGTTTAGATGACAATACTAAAATAATAATCAACTACAATATAAAGGTTTAGATGACAATACTAAAACAATAATCAACTACAATATAAAGGTTTAGATTACAATACTAAACAATATTCAACTACTATCAACAAGAAAGAGTTGATGACTGGTGATTTATTGCATCTTTCTGGTCTAACAAGTCTACACAACACCTAACAAATCTCACAAAACCACACTCTTATACACTAATCAATGACAATGTACACATACACCAGCCTCACAGAGAACTCGAAACAAATACAATATAATTCAAAACTTTGTAAATCATTCCAACTCTTAATCTTCCATCTATGCACCATTCTCCACGCTATTTCAATGAAAATATAGTTTAGGTGACCTCTGATGACCCCATACTCACCCAAGCAATAAAAGCGTATTTTTGGGAAAGACATATTTATCCAGAGGAATGCTATTAGCCGTTTGCTCAACTCCTACCAAGATGTAACCCTCAGCTTTTTTCTCTTCCAAGTATTTAGTGATATGATACCGTGGGACCTGCATTGAGACAAGATTATATCTTCAATAAAGTGATTCTATCATCAAATGAAATAACAAAAGAAAAATAACATGAATTCATTGTATGATACAATGCATCTCTCTACTCTCTCTCCCTTACAGTTTGATTTTTCCTATCTATATTTTTCAGAGGTCCATATTATAAATATTCAAAATTAACTAAATTTCATTCTTTTTTCTTCTTTTAAACAATCTATAAGAAAGACAAACAGAAAAATACAAATCATTATGATTAATGACAGTTTGAATGATTTTTAAGTATGAACTGACCTCCGTAATGTTGACCCATTTCTGAGCCGACACACTCAGGCTTTGAAACATGTGATCATTCAAGTGAGTTAGGTTTCCAATGACAAATTCTGATACTCCAAATATCTCACTTGTTCTGCACAAACCTGAGAAACAAACATATTTATTTAAAACTGTGACAATGAAATGTATATTTTCATCTGGAGGAGAAGACAAAAATTCTGAATGTATACCTGTTACATCAATGTATGTAATCTGTTACATTACAATACTAAATCTAACCCTTTCACTACTACAGCGCCCGTTGGTCCTGTAGAAGTAGTGCTACTACTACCACTAAACACTTTTCTTGTGTCCATATAAACATGTCTATAGACAAAACAAAGTTATCTAGTGGTCAAAGGGAAGTTACTCTGTCTAGTAATCCCACCTCTTCTTTCATTTTCATAACCAAGCGTGTTTATATTAGAGACCGATTTTTCTCTTTAACATTTTTTTACCTAAAAAAACCACAGAATTTTCACCCCTGCTAGACTCAGTTGTTAGGATCAGTATTGTATTCTTCAATTATGCTAATAATGATTTTTAGACAGTTATAGGCCAGAATGATGAGGAAAGTGACTTAAAGTGAAAATTAAGGAAGAGTAGGAAAACAATTGCCTGTCTCGACCAGTGTATACAGTTGAGTGTAAAATAAAGAGATCAATTTAAGAGCTGAAAGCGTTTTCTTCCTCACAACAATTAACTGGTAATTCTTTCTTATCCAATTCCCTAACTGGTAATGTGTGGAGCAAACCCGGTTGATTTATTGCAAACAGAAACCACAAAATAAAGAAATGAAGTTTTACCCGTTTTGTGACACCCAACAACAGAATGCTTATCTAATGGCCAGACAGTGGACAATAGCTCACATTGCGTACATTTCACCAAACACAGGATTTGTAAAACACTACGTGCATTTGAAAAGTGAGGCGTTTTTAATAAAGTTGAGTATATATATCTGATTGATAATAAATAGTTACCGCCAAGGTTTGGTACTTTGTCAATCAAAGAAGTGACAAGAATGAGTCCACCATCTTTGAATCTCCGCCTCTGTGTGATGAGTTCAGCGTCTGTTTCCTGATCGGGTGACATTTGGCGCCAAGACACAATTTTCTTTTGGAAATCACCGTCAGTGGTTTCCATAATGTCTTCTTCATTCACAGCTTTTACAAGAAATAATAAAACAAAAAAAATTGAAACTGTTAATCAATATAAAAGTATGCAAACACTTGCAAACCAATAAATAGAACAGACAAAATATGCTGATAACAATGAATATGAATAATTAAGAACGCTCAGTCTAATAAATCAATCATGTTCAACAGAGAATGATGTATACTAACCAACACTCCTACCATCTAAAGACCAAAATCTAGTTATAAGCTAGATTTGCAATGAACACTTTCTTTCTTATCCAGTTCCCTTTTACCATTACAGTGTAGGGCCAGCATCATGAGGCTGGATTTCTCTGGAT
>JARBEQ010255512.1:0-10841 GCA_030265355.1 Tritonia tetraquetra
TTTGTAACGCGCATTGAGCATTACGCAGTCTTGGTAATGCGCGATATAAATGTTATATATTATTATTATTATTATTACCCCCAGCAGGCCACTATAGTATCCTTCTTACAGTGTACAGTGCTAGCTGCCTGTTGGGCGCTTCAGCACGAGTAGTCGAACAAGATCGCCCACTGTCATCGGCCAGGTCCTTATTTGCATCTGAGTCGAGTGAGATAAGCAGGGCAAATAGTCTTACCAAAGACACAACGCCGGAAGATCGTGACATAGTGCTCATCAGTTTCACCCATCCAATTAGTAACCGCCACCGTCGTCGCTTGACTTCACTAACCGGTTCAGCGCGCTATCCGTTGCGCTATGTCGGCGCCTCGGCTTACTCCGAAACCCCTAACCGTAACAACCGGCTATCCCTTCTCCGGGAAGTTGAGAAAGACTCTGGACTGTGATGACCAGCCGGGTAAATAAAGCAGAAAAAGTATATGGAACACGATTGTATGCGGTCTTGATCTAAAAGATCTTTATCTGTCAACCTATCCATTGTCTGTCCATAGACTCTTTACTTTTATGGGGCCTCTTTTTAAAAAAAGTGCCTATACAACTCTATCTATCTATCTATCTATCCGACTGCCTATAGCTATATCTGTTCATCTATCTATCTATCTATCCATCTATTGGCCTGCCTATGTATCTGTTCATCTGTCTGTCTAGTTATCCTTTTTCTTTCTGTTGATTTCCGTTTTTCAGTCAAGATATTAAAACGTGTCAAATTATTGAAGGCGAGTTTCATTCATCTTCGATTACTGTTTGCTGTTCATGTTGTTGTTGTCTTTGTTGCCACTTTCTTGCTTTTGGAATTCATTTGAAAGACAGTAATAATCCGTGTTATGAACGCTGGGCTGACTTGCAACGCTGGAATAGAATTCCAAACCAAACACGATATCATGTTTTGTGGCCCTAGGGATTGTGTATCAAACAGGGAGTCCCAGATGAATATTATAGCGCCACAGGACGGCTGCCTCCGCACGAAATGGCACAAAGTGTGCACGGGTGTGAACGTAATTCTGTCTCCACTTTCAATAACTTCTTATTCAGACAGGAACTGCGGCCGGGGCGGAAGTGGATAATAATGTCCAGAGTGTAAAAATGAAACTTTATTTCCGCATGCGTCCCCCTTCTTTAAACTATTTCTAATGAACTTCTACTTTCAGAATTCCGAGACGTTATCTTTGTTTTTCAATTCGCCACGGTTCAATCCACATAACAGCGTGAAATCTACGAAACCATTCATAGTGTCCCTTTCCATCTTTCGTCTGGTATTCGAATTGAGTTTATTTCCTTTTGTCTCATAGGTATTTCATTGTACATTTCAGTAGTTTTATCAGGTATCAAAGTTCGTTCTTTCTTTTTGTAGAGTAGGTCGTGATACCTCTTCTTTTCTTTTTCTCGTTCACAAAAAATGAGTTTGATACTAAAAGGCAAAAACGTGTTATCGGATGAATGGGTCTAAACTGTGGAATTATACAGCCGATATTTGAATTAATTTAACTTCATTTTTTCTCTCTTTTCTCTCTCTCTGTTGTTGGTTTTTTTTTTGTTTCCCATTTTAACCTTTCGGTGCATGGATTTGCGCTCCTCCTCAAAGCAACCCTGTCCTTGAACGTTCTCTTTCCTTCTGTTATGGTTGGATTTCTAATTCTTAAGACTTCCCATCTTATTCTGTCTACTTACCTCTAGGTGGTTTTTTCTGGAGTTCTTTTTTCCCCTCTATCTACACGTTAGAGTCATTTAAAATATCAATAGGAGAGAAAAGGTAATGTTTGTACTGAACGTAGAATGAAACATCGTGAGCTACTCGACTTTGGGTGTTACATTCTCTTAATAAATAAATGTATCCTAAAACAACATATTTTTCTTCTTCCTCTTCTTCTTCTGTCTTTCTTTCTTTCTTCTTCTTCTTCTTCTTCTTCTTCTTCTTCTTCTTCTGTATGTCTTTCTTTCTTCTTCTTCTTTTATGTTTTCTGTCTTTCTTTTCTTTCTTCTTCCGCCTCTTCTTCTTCTTCTTTTCCTCCTCCTCCTCCTCCTCCTCCCCTCCTCCTCTTCCTCCTCCTTCTTCTTCTTCTTCTTCTTCTGTCTTTCTTTCTTTCTTCTTCTTCTTTGTCTTCTTCTTCTTCATCTACATGTCTAATCATACCATTTTGTCCCTGGTGGTTTTCCTGTTCTCCATTCTATTCAATCCTCAGTCATAATTCCATCCTCCAATCCTTCTATGTTCGTTGCTTCATTGATACAGTCCTGTGGCTGTCTTCTTGGTCTATCCTTCTCTCTAGTTCCAAATGACATATCTTTATCATTATAACAAAATACTACCAAAAAAAACCCCTGAAATATGCAATATCAATGTTTGAAGTAGACAGGCACAGACATTCCAATGTCACTGCAGTTAGAACGGGCCACGTACACGGGTCCATCTAGCAGAGACTGGTGAGTGTATGAAGCTGTGTGTCTGTGTCTCTAATTACAATGCAGCAATCCCCATGGCCATCTGGTGACAAAGGACTGTCTGGTAACATCCGACTCTGAAGAACACTTGATGCATCAGATACCCTTGATAGTGTGTGTGTGTGTCTCAGTGTCCCCGCTTTGTGCCCCACCAATCGTGTATCGTGGTATGATCAGATTAAAAGCAACATGTCTGTACTTTGTACACGGGAGAGAGCAGTTGTCCCTCTATTCAAACGTGTGTGTATGGAAAGGGGGGGGACTCACATGTGGCGCAGTAGTAAAACACTAGCCCACGGATTGGGAGGTCAACGGTTCGAATTTCAGACAGGTCAAAGAGTTTTATAGGGTTTTTTTCCGGCTGTACGGAGATGGACTGTAAACAGATCCCACCTCTGTGTTGATCTTGTACTGAATGGGAACTTTTAAACAAGGAAGAACATTGTAACATTTTTATTTGTTGTATAGATCATAGAAAGCAATAAGAACACACGAAGTAAGGTCTAGTAACAATCTTTTAATTCTAGTTAAGGAAAGGGGGTCATTCTCATGGCAACACGCTCCATTACTCAGGCAACACGAACTCTATAACAAAAAAGAGCTCCGACTGTTTCTTTTAAAGTAAAGGGAAATAATCAATAAAATAAATCATAAACCAATATATTACAAAAATCATGTCACTTGGATTTTTTAATCGTTTTTCAAGCCCCCCTATCACGCGGCAATGTCTTCATGGGGTCACCACCTCCCAGCAATCTGCACCCAACAAGGTCAATTATAGACCTGGAAGTTTTATAGATCTAAGGATTTTAGACAAGCATGAGATCAGCATTGTTATATAGAGGCGAATCGTGGACCTAAGGTAGCAGAGATCAAAGTAGACTGCTGGCTGCAGAAATGCTTTTTTAAAGAAAAACATTGGGCAAAACAAAAAGAGACAAAATAAGAAATACCAGAATAAGGGAAGAAGTTAAAACGAACAGTCTAGAGTTAAGAATAGAAAGAAATCAATTAAGATGGTTTGGACATTTAAATCGGATGAATGATAAAAGAATCCACAAAAGAGTATTTGACTGTAAGCAACAAGGTAAATTGCCAAGAGGTAGACCAAGGACAACTGGAATGAGGTTATTTCAGATATTATAGAAAAGAGGATGTAAGCTAACCGAAGACTAGTGATAGAAATTAGTGGAGGAAGTGTGTTTATATATAAGCCTGACACCGGCTTGACATTGGCTTATTGATTGCGATCTAAAGCCTAAAACCATTGTTCCACTTGATAGTCAAAATAATTAAAAAGAGTACAACAGTCCATTTTAAAGAGTTCATGTATTAAACATGTGTCTAAAAAACAAGGAGAGTGTGTCAACTTGCTCGCAGAGCTATACGTCAATGTGTAAGATAGTAAGGCTAATATGGACCACGTTGAGTAATATGAACCACTGGTCCATATTAGCCAGAACTGGTGGTCCATAGAACGAATTTTATGTTTTTGGTTCACATGATTTTGATAAAAGAATTCATTACGACCATACCATTTTGTATCGAGTATTGAACGCACCAAAAAATTAAAGAGCACCACAAAAATAAGAGAATTATGGGAACACACGATAATAAAGGAACATCACTCTCATTCGTCATCGGTAGAAGTCATCGAGTCGAACATCTCCATGATCGTATTTCGTTATTGGAGCACACGGACGCTATCAGGACATGTTTAACGTACTGTGCCAAAAAGACTAGCCACTGATATGACTATTAAAGATATTGAACAAGAAAGAGACTACGTGGACCGCAATGTAACAACAATATAAGCTAGTATGCTGACTATATTTTGTTATTGAAGCACAAGGACGCTATGCGGACATGTTGAACGTAATGTGCCAAAACAACCAAGTCAAACACGACGACCAGGCAGTCTAACACAATAAAACTGTCTGCTGTCATACTGTTTATCTCTTGTGTTCCCTCCTTCTTTCACCTTTGTGTGTATTGATGGACACTTGTACCGTAACGACCACAGCCCTCTGCAAAAACAATGGGAGATAGCGACGTCCCTGCCACCAAAACAACGAGATGAAAGACGGATTAGTGTTAATCCGTGGATTAAAGATTTATCAAGTTATAGTGGCGAGGATTGCATCGAAGTGTCGATAAGGAATAAGGAGTGGTGAGTAGCTGAATTTCGGTTCAGCGTGTATTTCTCTATCAACGTCGTGCCACAATGTTCCCCGCCATCACCACCATCACCGTCGTCGTGTCACCATCGCCCTCGTCATCATCATTATCATAATCATCAACATCATCCTCACCATTGCCGTAGTTTGGTCACCATCGTGGTCATCACCATCACCACCACATAACTACCACCACCCACCACTACCACAATCATTATCCTCGCCACCATCACCATACAATTATCTAGTTTTAATGTAAGCAAATGACCCGTCCAGTACCGGTCACCCGTCCTGCAACGGACATGCTGCATACCACGACCTCTGGGGTCATCCCGTATTGACCCTTGGAGGTCGTCTATTGTTACAGTGCTGTCATTTCGACCAAAGAACTGTCCCGGGCCCATAATGAGAAGCAGTGTGTACTTGACGCTTCATCAATGAGGGAGAGACGAATAGACGCGCGGGGAAAGGATGGAGTTAATATTTGAACAAAGACACGATACACGAGATATAATAATACGGCGAGGAATTTAAAGTACACCGGAAGAGTCACTGTAATAAAACACCGTGTAGTCAAGGATGTCCATTGAAATTGGATGACGTCAGTGTTGTTACTTCGAGGATAGCGTGAAGTCTTTTGTGAATATAAAATGTAATTCTTTCTTTCTTTATCAATAACCTTTTTAGTACCTTTCGGTGTAAGGTTTATGCGTGATACACAAACTGTCGCCACTGATCCCTATTCAGTGACATCCTCTTTGCCTCTACAAGCCTAGATCCTCTCTTTTGTATTATTTCTGAAACTGCATCCTGCCACATTTTCTTTGGTCTCCCTCTATGTAATTTTTCTTGCTGTTTACATTGTAGTATTTAATTGTTTAGGAATTCTGTTATCTTTCATTCTGTTTATGTGCCCAAACCACTTTAATTGATTTTCATTTCCAGACTTTTTTACTTCTTCCCTAATCCTAGTATTTCTGATTTTATCTCTCTTTGTTTTGCCCATTGATCTTCTCAGGAATCTCATTTCTGTTGCCTATAAAATATAATAAGAAGCGAAAACTTTGGTAACAACAGGAAAGATGGGTGGAAAGCGAGAAAGAGGCTTGGCATAGGGAAAACGACCTTGGACAGCTTCTCATTTTGGGCGAGGAAGGAAATATTCCCCAGCATGTTGAAAGCGACGAGAGAACATATATATTGTGGAAGTGTATAACCGCCTACGCCAGCCTGCACGACGCTTGACAGAAAAAGACTCGAATTCCCTGTTATCATTACAGTGTAGGGCCAGCACTTTGAGGCTGGGTTTCTCTGGATCAAGATATTAAGCCAAGCAGGTGTTCAACCAACTGTGAAACATCGAGAAATATGTGTGGAAACTTTGAACACTCTATTTTGTTTCTAGCTTGATGTTTTATCGCTGAAGGAAGGAGGATTCAACGAGCTGGCATATTTAGATCTATGCTTGGTAAACAACAACAACAATAAACTCTCCCCTGATCTAAGCGCGAGATTCGAACCGTACAAGTGGCAGGACGCTTGATCACTGCGCCAGTGCGTCATCCATTAAAAACCAATTGACGAATAAAAGTTCATATTATGAATGTCAAGATTATTATGGTTTCTCGTGGAATTCATGCAACTCCGCTGCAATCCCCATTTAATGTGCAATCGTCTTTTCCCCTCATTCAATCACATAAAAAATGCCATCTTGGAAACCGCTGTCTTGATCGGATTTAATCGTTTTCTCTTGAATATCATTACGTAAACGGCAAATTCACTGCTGCAATAAAATCGGCGTATTCATGAACATTGATGGATTTGATTCGTCTCTCTCGGTGACGCGTTCGTTTCTCTCTCACCCCACTCTCCATCTTTCGGTCTCTCTGTATATGCGTCTCTCACCCCACTCTCTATCTTTCGGTCTCTCTATATATGCCTCTCTATCCCCCCTCTGTCGATTTCTCAGTTTCTCTAATCTTCTCTCTCCATCGCTTAAGTGCTCTCTCTCTCTCTCTCTCTCTCTCTCTCTCTCTCTCTCTCTCTCTCTCTCTCTTTCTCGTATCTTTATATTTCGTCTCTCACTTGTTTTCTCTCTATCTCCCAAATCTTTTTCAGTATCCCTCCACCCTTCCCTCCTCATCCTTTCGCCCCCCCCCCTTCTATTTTCTCTTGTCTGCCTGCTCTCTGTCTCTCTCTGCCCCGCCCCCCCCCCCTCTCTATCTCACTGTCTCTCTCTCCCTCTCTAATTTTCTCTTGTGTGATCTCTCTCGTATCTTTATATTTCGTCTCTCACTTGTTTTCTATCTATCTCCCAACTTTATTTCAGTATCCATCCACCCTTCCCTCCTCATCCTTCCTACGCCAACTCTCTTTCTCTTCTAGTTTTCTCTTGCCTGTCTGCTCTCTCTCTCTCTCTCTCTCTCTCTCTCTCTCTCTCTCTCTCTCTCTCTCTCTCTCTCTCTCTCTCTCTCTCTTCCCTCTTATCTCTCAAGTCTACTTCTCCGTCCCTCCTCCCTCCCTTTCTCCGCTCGCCCCCTCTCTTCCTTCCTTTCTCATCTATTCCATCCACTCTCCTCTCAAAATATTTAAGCACCACCCCCACCACAATGTCCACTTTTTGATCCGTGAGATAGCCCCGCTGGTATGATTAGATTAGTGCATAGAATCCTGGGGCAAACAACGGGGACAGAGAAATTGCTCCGTGGTGATGAGAAAGCGGTGGCGGAGGCCTCGGGGTGATATGCATTTGGGTTTAAATCCCCATCTTTTTTTGTGTGTGAGAGGAAAGAGATGATAGAATAAATACCACAAGACGCGATGTTTTCTCAACGCTCCCTCCAACCACCCGTCCTCTGTGATGGAACGAGAGAGTTATAATATTATTACCCTCATTTCAAATTGGCCCTTCTGTAAATATTTGAAATCTCGGGGTAATTTCTATAAGAGTGGATGTTGACTGCACTCAATGTCTTAGATGGCCACGCTCGTCAATCGTCGCGTTATAATATCTCTCATTGTTTGGTTATTTGATCGCACTTCGATAATCGGAGAGTTAAAAAGAAAAAAAGAAGTAATTTGAAAAATGAAAATATAAATCCCAACTTATCTCTGTGTTTGATTGTTTGATCGTACTCCCAATAAAATTACAGCAACGCAAAATAAAGTTTAGCAGTTGTTAGTTTAACGCTCTTTTCGAAACCGTTAGATCATCTGAAACGCGGCAACTTTTGTTTAAATGTCAGTCTGCTGCAGGACGTGAAAGTTCAACATATTTTATTTAATATTGCCTCCGGTTTTGGCTTTTTTTTTCTTTCAGCGCTACGTTAAGAGTTGCAACTCATTTGCGTCCAAAATTGAATTCCCCAGCAAATGATATTTCACAAATCATTTGGACAGGACGCTTTTATTCCCCTTGTTCCATTTGCCCGTGGGTGGCAAGGGGGGAAAATGGATCTGATCCATTCTGGCTGTGGTTGGAATAGAGATACCCCAGGGCACAGTGGTGCATGTCTGCTGGGAACATGGAAGGAGAAGGAGTTTTATTATAGAAGTTATCTCCCCTCGCAGGCCTTTGAAAATCGATTAAATCATCGTGTTTATCATCATCATCATCATCATCATCATCATCGTCGTCGTCTTCTTCTTCGTCACCACAACTTAACGCCATTAGGCTTTGAACGAGAGTACATTTCATACTAACTATTTGAAAATTAATGTCATTGAATCTTCGATTAAAAAATAAAATATGATGCTGATATCAGCACTGTGTTACACAGTCAGTGTTGTATTAAGTCTTTTACGATGCTGATATCAGCACTGTGTTACACAGTCAGTGTTGTATTAAGTCTTTACCTGCAAATCTGCGGTGAACATTGGAATATTAAATTACAGATTCAAAACCCCTTTTAATAATATGTATTTTAGTTTGGAATTAGTGGGGGAAAGGGGGGGGGGGGTGGATACATTAAATCATTAAAACGTATTATGATTTTGTCAAACTTATTTGTGAAAACATAGAAAGACCATAATTATGGATGTTTAACTATGAATATTTCTTTGTGAAAGTCGGATAATTATTCATTATTTATGATGCTGAAATTGCAGGGAAAAGACCATGAGGCAGGCCAAAGAAGTGGGAAGAGGAAGTGTCAGATGCCCTAAAAATAGAAATCTAACCATAGGAGAGGGAACGCGAAAGTGCAAAGACAGGATGGGTCTGAGATACCAAAAGCTGAAATGGAAAATGATACGAATGAAATGATGTTCTTTTAGGGGGAGGGAGGATAAGAATAAATTCAAAAACAACACAAAATAGAAACAACAACAGCAACAACATGAATGATTTGATGAAGAAAGAAAGAAGCAGGAGGAGAAGAGGAAAAAGAAGAGGAAGAAGAAGAAGAAGAAAATAAAACAATAATAATAAAATAATAATAATGATAAGAAGAAGATGAAGAACAAGAACAAGAACAAGAACAAGAAGAACAAGGAGAAGAAAAAGAAGAAGAAAAAGAATAAGAATAATAATAAGAAGAAGACAAATAATAATGATAATAATAATAATAATAATAATAATAATAATAATAATAAGAAGAAGAAGAAGAAGAAGAACAACAACAGCAACAACAAAACCACCTGGGATAACAACTTGACTGTCGGGCATATTGAGTAGATAGACCAACACCAATATCATCATAATCCCATTCGATTGATTCGTTGACTCCCGTATTCAAACAGGTATGAATTGATCCAACACAAGATGCCCATCAACCTGATTAGCTGTCACATGCCACAAAGCCCCTGGCAGCCATGATTGTTGTTAGGGAAAGCAAACCGGTAACTACCTTCGAACGGAGGTGATAATATTATAATGTAGAAGTCGAAATAGACAGGAGCGGAGAAGTTTATTCATTCTAGATAAATCGGACACTGAAAGGTAAACCAGGAGGTTAAAAAAAAAGAAAGATAATATTCACCTGTGCAAGCAAGAACCACACCAAAGTGATTGAATAGTAGCAATCTTTCTTTTAAGTTGAAATTTATCAATAAAAATGAGAGAGAGAGAGAGAGAGAGAGAGAGAGAGAGAGAGAGAGAGAGAGAGAGAGAGAGAGAGAGAGAGAGAGAGTGAACATTGTCAATCACATAATCCAAGGATGCACTGATCTCATTGGCCAAAGAAATACGACATTTTGGTCCCACAATCGTGACCAGTGCAATGCTATTATCTATGTATAACAATTTTCCTGAAAACAAAAACAAACACCTTTTGGCAATGAGTTCTATATTAATCAATGGAACAGTGAAAACGTTTTTCAATTTACAATATCTTTTATTTTTTGCTAAACGTTAAAACAGTATAATCTCACTGACTGTATTAACATTACCTATAATTTGTCAATTATAACATTTCTAAAAATTTTTACAGAAGAATGACACTTTTCCGTGACACATGTGTCACAAATCTCAATTGAATTGAATTGAATTGAATTGAAACTCAAAGGCATGTCAAAGATAGGTTAAAAACTTTACTAATCGAATCCCGCTTTCAAAACCACGTCCCATTACCATTCATACACTTAAAACTATGCTGTATTTCCATATTGCACGCTTCCGGTGCTTAGAGTACAACTTGCCCCATTCGTTCCCATTCCTATCGCCACCGAGGTGAGCAACAAGTCCCATCCATACTCTGCCATGCTATCCAATAAAATTATTATAATAAGAATGGGAGCCGTGAACATATCGACAAGTTCGGTAGGCCACTCTTCTCGTCGACAATTTTTCGTACTGTTCACAATAACCGTGAACTGTGAGCTAGTTTATACGTGAGAAAAAAATACGCCCATGGTATCATATCGTGTAGAGCAGCAGAAAACAACTTCCCCATTTAAAAAAAAAATCATGTTCCCATGATGCCTGCTTGTATGCAATAGATCATCACTTTTACCTGAACACATGATAACATGATGGCCCTGACATCAATCACACACACACACAATACACACAACACACACACACACACACAACACACATACACATATACACACACACACACACACACACACACACACACAACAGAGAGAGGGGGAGAGCGAGAGGGAGGGAGAGAGAGAGAGAGAGAGAGAGAGAGAGAGAGAGAGAGAGAGAGAGAGAGAGAGAGAGAG
>JARBEQ010255523.1:0-19758 GCA_030265355.1 Tritonia tetraquetra
GTGCGCAACATGCACACAGGACCTCCGAATTTATCGTCCGTCTCCGATAGGACTAGGTTCTCGATCCCACCTACCTGAATATGATCAGGGAGAAAAATACCTGACAGTGTCGCTGCCGGGATTCGAACCCAGTACCTTTCGCTTCAGAGGCGAGAACCGTACCTCTGTGCCACTGGAATCCCTGCCATGAAACTTGAGAAAGTTTAAAGGAAAAAAATCTGGATGTGCCTGTTGGAATTCAAACTCAGTGCTTTCTGCTGGTGAAGTGCCTACTCCCCGTTAATTTAATTTCTACTCACCTGTTGTATAACACCTCCCAGGCATCCTGGGGAATCTCGGCAATCAGATGGTCCAATAATGGTATTTTACCCGGAGGAACTCCTGAAATATAAACAACAACTAATGTCAGCACAATCAAACGTTTAGAGATGAGGGAGAAACATTCCACGGCTGACGATTTAATGTTCAAAGACTTCTCTCTTCTTTCTTTATCAATAACCTTTTAGTACCTTTCGGTGTAAGGTTAATGTTCAATAGACAAAATTGACTATTTTGCACTTGGTCTTCAAGGAAACATCTGTATAGGTCTACCAACCCCAGCGGGAGGTGAGTTTACCGAGTGGTCTGGAATACAGACTTCCATGGCGAGGGTCGTGGGTTCGAGTCCGGCTTGTTTTTTTTTACCTGGGCAAGAAACTCTGTTTGCCTCACACGGCCCTGGCGTAGAAATGGGTACCAATTCGCAAAAGAGTCTTGGGAAGGTATTCTGCGATAGACCAGCATCCTATCTAGAAAGCAACAAATTGCCATTTGTCTGCTTCACGCTACCGAAGCCGAGATAAGGTTCTTAAGGACATTAGTTTTGTTGTTACGAACCCTAGCGAGTGTAATGACAGGACATTATAAGAAAAAAAACAGTGAAAAGGGAAAGACAAAATACAGGGACAGGGAAGCAAAATATAACTGTGTTTTCTTCCTTTTTGAAAGTTTTCACATTTTCATCTACCTTCCATCTTACTTTTTTTTTTTACTGAAGGGGGGTAGTTCCCGAAACATTCTGTGGCCTTGTATTATTGTCTTTATCGGGTTTAAAAAAAAAAAATTCTCTACTGCTCCTTTGACTTTGAATTTAACCTTCTGGCACCACTCATATTACAAAGAAAAAAAGTGTGAATTGATTGAAATAAGATAAATCATAGGAGAAGAAAAAAACCCCCCACACAAACAAAAGGATTATGAAATTTAATAAATCAAAAGCCTTATTATGTGGCAAAATTTGTTTTCTTATAGCATAGCTGAGGGGTTTACCACCAAGGCAACAGTAAATATTGTTATGGCCAAACTTGGGCAACAGCAAAGCTCTTTCTACAATAAGATGTTCGACTTGGCATCTTATCTTTTTGAGTAGGTTCCCTTGCATCTTGTGTGATAGTTGTGCCATGCACCGGATAGAACTCATTTTATGTTTTTGGTGCATTAATCTTTTAAGTTCATTTAATTTTGATAAACGGATGCATTA
Source organism: Tritonia tetraquetra (assembly GCA_030265355.1). Lineage (NCBI taxonomy): Eukaryota > Metazoa > Mollusca > Gastropoda > Nudibranchia > Tritoniidae > Tritonia > Tritonia tetraquetra. The sequence continues at coordinate 1,520 of JARBEQ010255523.1, forward strand.
CGACCATTTTGTATAGAGTGATTGTTCGTTGCTGTTTTAGGGCTCTATCGACACAGATAGGTCATTTCAGCGACCGCCACATTGCTCCAAACAAATCAAAGGTAACTAGATGTCACCCATAGACCACTAGGAAAGATGCACAGTCCATGGGTGGCACCCACCACTAGGGGAGCTGTACTTCTGTATTCAAAGCAGCAGCCAACCATTTGGCCCAAAACTTCATCCATTTAAAGGTGAAAATCCCAATGAAAATTTCCGAGCAGAACCACAGAAACCCTGAAAGGTATGTATTGCCTTGTTGCTAGGTTGTTTGGTTTCACAACACAGAAAGATCATATCAAAAAGGCACTTCCAACAGAATTTGTGAAGATTGATCCAGGGCAGAGCCATGAAAGCTACAGGGAAAAAAATATCCTGCACATGGTGGGACCGGAACACTAGACTTCTGCATCAAGAGACCAGAGAGTCGACCGCTGTTCTGCCGACACCCCCTTGCCTTGGCCCAATGTACCCTGCTTACCTCCGTGCTTGCATAAAAAGTCCATGTTTGTTATAGGCCCAGGTTCAGCAAAGGTTTGGAAACGACTCAGCCATTGGCGGCTGATATAAAACTTGAGGATGCTGGATTTCTGTCATTGGACCATAGTGGGGAAAAAAAGAAGAAGGGTAGAGTGGTTTTCTGCTAACACTGATTCAAAATTCATGCATTCAACCAATATTGATATTATTATCATCATTAAGGGCGGCCCACAGTGGGCTGATCACCTGCTTAGCCTTATATCATATTGATCCAGAGAAATCCAGCCTCAGAGTGCTGGCCCTACACTGTAATGGTAAAAGAGAACTGGATAAGAAAGAGAGAAATTCTTTATGCAAAATCGTTGTAATTCACAAAATTAAACTGAAAAGCCGAGTTTGGCAATACAAAATTGTTGTATTTTCCCTTAAATCCATATTCATTGTGAGCAAAATTGTGGTATGTCACACTAATTTATTGTATTTTCAAGAATTTGGAGTTACCACAATTTTGCTCAAGACCAGCGATAAAGTAATTGTATATTTTACCTCATCTGTTTCCATTTCCATGATCTTTTGACGTACAGGTTCTATTTTTTTGTTGCTTTTCCTGGAAAAATAAATATAAAAACACTGGTGAACAACTACGTAATAAGCGCATACAGTGGGCTGATCACCTGCTAGGCCTAATATCTAGATCCAGAGTAAATCTGCCTCATAGAGCAGGCCCTAGAGTGTAATGGTAACAGGAACTGGATAAGAAAGGAAGGATACCCATGAAGTTCATCATGGTCTATGCGCTTTACAAGGTATAGTTTTTCCTCGGGCAGGCCATAACACTCATATAATATAACCTTCTTAACTCCATGAGGAGTATACAGTGCAAGTTGCCTGTTAGGTGCTTCAGCACTAGCAATTTGACAAGATCGTTCGCTGCCCCCAGCTGGGTACTCATTTACACCTGCGCTGAGTATTGCCTTACTCAAGGGCACAGCGTATGAGTGGTCACCCACCCAGACACTGATCACGGCCAATGCTGCTTGACATATCAACTGTTTCCCCTCATACCATATTCAATCATTTCCGCCTCCTGATTAGAATGGTCTGGATCGTGGGTTTAATTTCCAATTCCTCACTCAATCCAGATGTAGAAAAAGTGTACCATATCAAAAAATATAAAACTAAACCTTTGCTGGTTGTGTTTGGTTCTTAACAACATAATATCGTTGCTGTCATATTCTAAATGTACAAAAGTGAATTCTTATGTCGTTCTTGTGATGCAAATGTACGTTTAGACCATCAAAATTTGAGGTGGAAAATCTTGCTTGGTGAGATCACAACACAAACATTGGCATTTTGATTGCTGACACATTTCCCGTTCAAAACATGATATTTCAAAAATAATATGGTGTCTTTTGGACAGTTTTAGAAATTTCAGATTTCCACAGAAGCCAATAGCAAAGTATTTTGAATCGAACATTAGCACACAGAGGAACATCACTTTCTTGATGCCATCGGTAAAAATGCTTGAGTCGTGTATCTTATTATTGACAATGGTTGGTATAGGCGTCCCTGCCGAGTGCTTAGCTCCAGCTGTTATTGCTCTCTGGGACATTGGAGCATGCAAGCGACCCCAACACATCAAGGTTTGGACAAAATGTCACGGAAAGGGCTTCTCAATAACAACAAATTGACAGTGACTACCCATCTGATCACAGTGGGTTGATCACCTGCTTGGCTTAATATCTTGATCCAGAGAAATCCAGACTCATTGTGCAGGCCCTACACTGTAATGGCCAAAGGGAATTGGATAAGAAAGAAAGAAGACTACCAATCTGAGTTGTTACCTGTAAAAGAGAACGTAAGCTTCACAATTCTGGACTTGGCTGACGTCCACCTCCGTGACGTATTGGTCATCAAACTCATACCACTGACCATTCAGATGATTCAGACAGTAGGCAGTGTAGTGTCCTCCTGGAATGACAATTTAATTGACATGAGTATAAATAAATAAGGTATGTGTAAAAGTTTAATCAAAGAAGCTCTGTCAAAATTGGCTTAACTATAACTCCACTATAATTTTGTCCACAGATAGAGATCACCTCTCCTTTGTGACCGACCTTGACGCGGTGGAGAGGCTAGAGTGGTCTAATGACTTTGAGGGTTATACCAAACAGGTACAACCATATTGGGAAGGCCTCAAATAAAGATCCAGACCAAGAGGTCACAGGGCCTGGTAAGGGGCCCTGAAGTGGCAGCCCCACCACTTATCTAGGCCACAGTGGGGTAATCTCCTACTTGCCGAACCAAATGGATTCAAAGCAATAATAACCTTACACCGAAAGGTACTAAAAGGTTATTAATAAAGAAAGAGAATGATGCGTATACTAACATAACATCAATAGGTAAGTATTGTATTGCATGCTGTTGGATATTTTCCAGCTGCCAGAATTCCGAGATATTTGTGGAAAACTGACACCTCTGGTCAATAAAGAGAGGAAAACCTTACCTCCTGCAGTTCCATGGTGACAGATAATGGCCACTAGGTCATAAGTTGTCACTTCATTGCGACAATCTGAAGGGGAAATAAAAACACAACATTGTGGATCAAATTGTTGGTGATGCAAGCAAAACACTGAAATCTGTCATGATTCTTTTAATCGGAGAGATATCATCTATTTAGAAATGTGGTTTAATGAGGGTTTTTAAAACAAAATAACACTGAATACAAAATTTACAAACTAGATACACACACACAGACATACACGTTTTCTGACCTTTATCTGAATACGGCTTCATATCGAGACCTTCTAGAGGGAAGGAGATGTACGTGCTGATCTTTGACGAGTAGAACTCATGACGGAAACGCTTCAGATGAATCGACAAAATCTGTCAAAGATGGTGAAGGCAACAATGTAAACAACAAGTGAAGTACTACGCACATGGGGACGTCCTCAGATCACTATGTAATTATAATGGTAGAGTTACTTACTATGTAATTATAATGATAGAGTTACTTACTATGCAATTATAATGATAGAGTTACTTACTATGTAATTATAATGATAGAGTTACTTACTATGTAATTATAATGGTAGAGTTACTTACTATGTAATTATAATGATAGAGTTACTTACTATGTAATTATAATGATAGAGTTACTTACTATGTAATTATAATGATAGAGTTACTTTCTTTGACTTATTAAGTGACTTCCATTTGACTAGAAATAGATCTATATTTAAAAAAAAAAAAAAAAGATTCATTTATAACCTATAAATCTAAGCGATCAAAATTCTTGAAATTTGAAAATGGCTACGCCCAGCCAACGTTTATTTACTGCTGTTGATGTTGTGAATTCTTTGATGCAGGATAGGGATGGCTTTCAAGATTTAAATTCATGCAGCCATGAGATTCTAATTTTAATTTCCATTAAATTAAAAAGACTGTATCAAACCTCAGGTAATTCCAGAACCTTGGAGTACTTCAAACCATTTCGCAACCTGAGAGAAGAAAATGAAAAAAAAAATTAAAAAATGAACTCATCCATGAAACAAACCGTTGAAAACACACACAAACATAACTATTAACACTTAAAATGCCAGTGACAAATCAAAATCAAGCCTTCAAACACTTCAGTCATAAATTATCATTTTTTTCCTTGGACAAGAAACCTTACTCCGTTTGACTCACTCGACCCAGGTGTGGAAATGGGTACCAATTCCCAAATTTCATTTGGGAATGTATTCTGTGACAGACCAGCGTGAAACTGTTTTAAGCTCCGGCCCTATGAGCCTAAAAGGCTTAAGAACATACCTTTTTTCTTTTTCTAGCACGTCTGTAAAAAAAAGAATTTCCCGAATTGGGTTGCGATAAGAGTATCATTATTATCAATCTTACTACACATCGGTATCCTTACTTTTTACACTTGCCACAACTGTACATATTGTCCCCTTTGAGCTCATCAGCAGAGAAAAAGGCAGCCAAACAGTCTTGCAAGGTGACAGTAGGTCCAACAAACCAACTGGACAGATTGAAAGAAATCATGACAATATAAGTAAATCAATGAACTAGCGAGGCACTAAAGAACATTTACATCACTGATAATCGTGCACGTTAAAGAACACTTGGCGAGAACCGTACCACTGCGCCACTGGGACCCCCTAGCATTTTAAACTGATTTGATAATTCTTTCATCACTCATTTAGTTTCTAAGGCTACTCCATCCACCCTTCCCCTTCCCTGTACCCAAATCACCTTTTCATCCAAGACAGCATGGACGTCAACCATCCTTGGTTCACCTCACCGCACGCCCCACCTTTAGGAGGGCTGACTCCGCCCCCTGTTGATGTCGGATATCCTGAATGGAGAATGTGGAGGTGGTCCTTACTGGGGATGGGAAGGCTCAAGTCTTGGAATGTTTCCTTGGTTGTCGACACCTGCATAACGGAATGAGGGACACACTAATTAATTGAAGCTCAAAGTGACAAATTCTTTCAGTTTTTACTATAGCTGAAGTTGGATGATAATGTTTGCTTGTCTTCCTTTCTTTCTTATCCAGTTCCATGTTACTATTACAGTGTAGGGCCCACTCTATGAGACAGATTTACTCTGGATCAAAATATATGGCCAAGTAGGTGATCAGCCCACTGAGACTATTTTGTGGTAGAAATTAATTTTGCCCAGACAACTGCCTTTCTGCCTACTCTTCTCGATTTCCAACTGCTAAGGGTTCTTTAACATGCACAACTTGCACATGAGACCTCCAAATTCAATGTCCGTCTCTGATAGGACTAGGTTCTTGATCCCATCTACCTTCATAGGATCAGGGGAGTGGCAAATAGGTTTATACTGAGTTTTATGAAGAAAAACAACAACTGTCGCCGCTGGGATTTGAACCCCAGTACCTTTCACTTCAAAGGCCAGAACCATACCTCAGAGCCACTGGGACCCCCCGCAGTTTTTACTGTAGCTGAAATGGGATAATAATATTTCCTTGTAATAGAAGTTTTGACTACCACTGGCTATTTAAGGGTTGGCCCACAGTAAAGTTTGGAAACGAAACAATCTAGCCAACTTATTGGGTCGACCGATGGAATTTTATTGACCGCCGTACCAGCCTCTGACTTGGCCGGGGGTAGTCAAAGATTTGATATTATAGATTGTTTACAGTGAAATGGCAATTTTAACTTGGAAAGTCACGCAATAATGCTAACACTAGATGGCCCGGAAGACTCAATGTTAAAGTTAACTACGATAACTAGAAAAAAGCTTGCCTGACAGTAATATAGTGAAAAATTGGTGAAAAAAAAATTAGACTATTCCATAGAAACGGTGAAAACAGGCCTTTTGACACATTTACAAATGACAAAAAAAAACAAACAAGACATAGGGCCCACTCTATGAGGCGGATTTATTCTGGATCAAGATATTAGGCCAAGCAGGTGATCAGCCCACTGTGACTGATAGTAGAATGTTAGAAACAAACTAGAATTATAATGAATAAGAGGGGTAAGGAAATGTATAAACTTCCAAAAGAGACAAAGCACAGGGATGTAAAACGTTTCGGGTCACAATGCCCTTCCTCAGCTAACAGACAAAAAACACAGAACATATAACACGAAAATGGGTAGAGAAATCTCAAACATTTCGATTAAGACATGTCGCCAAGTGAGGTAAAACCAAACTGGATATATAATTATAATGAAGTGCAGTTCAGCGGATACTGGAATTCCACTAAATAGCAGAAGAATGGCGCTATGACTAATGACCGTACAATATTTTTTAATTGCAATCTCAAAAAACTCCCCGACTTATGTTCCACTTTGTTGGAAGAGGTCACATGTATATCTATTCTTACCGTTTCACAATTAAGACAGCGAACCGAACTCAAAATTTTTCCATCAAATGTTTGGGAGATGATGCTGTCGTGTCTGACGTTTGGAGGTTTTCCTGTGGGGAGTGAAAATGATACAAATGATCAATGACCGTGGCTAGTAGGTACTCCATTTCACTTGAGTTAGGTATGCAGAGAAAAGCGTCTTACCCAAGAACGCAACAACGGACGATCCGGGCCAAGTACTCCCATTTAAGTATTGACAACGACCATTGATGCCTGACTTTACTGGCTGGTTTAGTGCGATACTGATTATGCTATGGAATGGACACCTTTTTTTTAAATTAAAAAGATAAACATGAACAGAATAAGATAAAAGGAAACTTACTTGGTTTTCTGGTGGCGGTGACAGCAGGTGCTGATTTGGGTTTTGTCCCTTGAATCTCTCCGTCTTTAGGAGACGCCGTCGTCGCATCGGGCGTAACAACGGTAGAAGCAGCCGTTCCTCCTTGTTCTCTGGAGTCGCCGCCTTCCATGTACACTTTCCCCTTTCGCATCTCCGTCTCTTTCTCCAGAAGGTTGGCCGTCTCCTTCATTTCTTTCGTATTGGCAACCTAATAATAACAATAATAATAATAAACTGTATTCTTAAATTCTTCCCTTTTGGGCAATTTGTCATTTTACAATGGTGGACATAATATAATCCATCATTAATACATTACACATTACATCAGACATATTACTATTACATAGCATTACAATACATGATCACAGAAATACAGCAGATACAACTTGTGGCCTCTCATTCATCCCTCACCATTGATGGGTCGCCGCAGTGCAGCGCCCCTGTCCACCCACTACAGGTGTGAAACCCGATTACGTCACCTTCGGCGCATGTGTGATTTTCTTCTTCATCGCACGTGCACCTTTCTTCGTCTTTCTTCCCTCCACCCCTCATTCGGTTACTGACTGGCCAGACGATAGGTCTTAATAGAATTGTTGGATATTCCTATACCTATTTTCGTGTTATGTGTTCTGTGTTTTTTGTCTGTTAGCTGAAAGAAGGGCGTTGTGGCCCGAAACGTTCTACGTCCCTGTGCTCTGTCCCTTTTGGAAGTTCATACATTACCTACCCCCTCTCGCCCGTGAGCTAGGGCAAAGTGCCTTGCTCAAGGACACGACGAAAAATATCTGAGCAGGTAGGATTCGAACCACCGTCATTCTGATTGCGGAGCGAACATTGTACTGCTGAGCTACAACTCCCCAGTGAAATAAATTGACATGACCATTCAATTATCATAACAGAAGGTACCGGGTCCAAATCCCAGCAGCGACGTTTGGACTTTTTCCATTGAACTTTCAGGAGTTTTACAGCTCTGACCCTGATGATTCCAATGGAATCAAGTCCTATCGGAGATGGACTATAATTCGGAGGTCCAGCATTTGATATGACCTATAATGTGTGGCCAAGGGCGTAAAACTAACAACTTTAAACTTTTTCTTGTCCTTACACCATTCTCTCACACACCAATCATCATAGTACGTTTATCTGCCCTTGGTAACACATTAGATCATATCAAAGGCAGCACTTCCGATTTATAGTCTGTTTCCGATAGGACATGGAATCCACAGGGTCAGAAAATAGAATCCCTAAATTAACATTTGAGTGTAAATCAAAATTGGAAGGTAGTACAATAAGAATGTATTCTAAAGTCGGTTTTCCAAGCAGATAAAAATAGAAGAGGAGGAATTAATAGGTATAAATCGGAAAAATCCTTTCCGTATTCAGCGATACAAGTAATAATAATAATAATACCATATCCTAAATGAATGAGACAAAACAAAGAGATGGACGTACCATATCCAAAGCTGGAGTGTAATACTCCTCCGTCCCACTGCCTGCACTCATTGCACTCATCTTCCTCGACCTCTCTACCAGCCCCGGCTCCGTGACCTTCACACCTCCTTCTCCATTGAGATCACTAACGTTCTCATCACTCGATCCAACATCTCTTCCGGCGTTTGAACTTCTCTCGCTGCTCAGACCTGAGTCGCACGTTTCATAGTCTAGCTCTGATTGGCTACTCAAGGAATCAAAAGACGGTCGGCGATTTCCAACTTCACCAGATGCATTCTATCAATAGAACCAAAAAAATATACTTGTTAGCAAGAAAATTACGGTACAAATGTTCAATGAAAATGGATGAAAAGCCTCCCTTCATTTGAAAATTAAATAAGGGTAACTTTCTTTTTATCCATTTCTGGAAATTTGTACAGGGAGTTGCAATTTATATTTCAATACAATAAATAGACAATTTACCAATATTTCATACAATATAATAACACATAGCATTTCTATAGCGCACAACACATGGCAAGGTCATGCTCTATTTACTTTACAATATCAATATAATAATCACACTGTTTCATGACATATGTTCACGAACTACTAAAATAAAAGAGTAAACATATTCTCTGTCTCTATTGTTTGCATGGTTGTTTCTGTGTACTAATTGGTGAAAGCACACAGCCCTGTGGCGCACCAGTGTTAAGAGTTAGTGGGTCCGAAAACGTGAAATTCAATTTTTACATATTGCGTTCTATAAGTTAGGGAGTCAAGCACCCAGACAGCAAATAAAAGTAAATTGAGTGTTCTTCCATACTCAATACAGATAGACATAGAAATAAAATAATGATCAAATACAATATGTAAAAGATCTGTAATTGACTTTTTTTTTTTTTTTTACTATTCCCACCTTTAGATCTGGTGATATATTACGACCTCCATTTGAAGCAGCAGTAACAGCAGTGTCTGTAACGTCTTTTTGTTGTCTTGCGTTGTTTGTATTGTTTACATTATCCTCTCGGCATCCATCACCACTCTCATCACCATTATCATCTTCATCCTCCTCCTCGCTGTCGTCGGACAGGATCACGGGTGTTTTGAGTTCCTCGTGGAGTTGGTCCATCAGGCATCGAAGGAATTCTTGGGCGTCCTGTAAAAATGATCAAGCACACAAGGAAGGTGAGAAACGTAACTCTTTGTCCCCTGAACAACGAGTCATTCGCACATTGGAAAATAGTAAAACGTCTGAAATACACACAGTTCGGTTCGTTAGTTCCAATGCGTATTTTCTACTTAATATAAATCTTTATGTTACCACAACTAGTAAACATCTGCCAGTAGGCATGTTGTAGAAAGAAAGTAGAACATTCATTCGAGTTTTGTGTATTTTTGATCAATTTTTTCCCTGCTGCATTGGTATGGAATATATGTGGTTTTGTTATGTCTAACTATTTTTTCAATTTTTTAAAAGTTTGTGCGCTTCGTCGAAAAGTTGACTTACAAAAATAATTCATTAATTTCATTAAAATAAAATGACGTTTACCTGCTGGGTAAATCCTCGAAACATGGGATGCACTGACTTGATGCCTGCCACAATCCCACTGGGAACGACATAGCTTGGTCTGGTATAAAATAAACCAATGTCAAAAGGATTAAATGAATTCAGGCCCTCCAACCCACACCAAAGTATTTTTAAAAACCAGGACAAGACTACAGAATAACAAAACACTAGCAGAGAGAAAGAAGTAAAAAACATAGTGAAATAAACCAGAGGATTATTCAATAAAACCAGACCACTTGACTTGTCCTAAAATGCCCCAAAAACAGGACAGTTGTTGAAAAAAAAATCAGGACTTGGTAGGGCTGCGCATTGAGAAGAGAGGAGAATTATTGTAGGGAGAAGAGTTAGAGAGGTGTCATTTGGAACTAGGAGGAAGGGTAAATAAGGAGACTGTTACAGGACCACATAAACAAAGACATGAAAACAGCAAGATCAGAGGAGGATATGGCTGAGGACAGAAAGGACCATGTACCAGCGACCCCACACAATAGCATAGGACAGACTTGTTTGATTTGTTGATGTTGGAGGGCTCTATCGACACAGGTAGGTCATTTCAGCGCCCGCCACACGGCTCCAAACAAATCAAAGGCAACTAGATGTCACCCATAGACCACTAGGAAAGACAGGCAGTCCATGGGTGGCACCAACCACTGGAGGAGCTGCACCCCATCGTTGGTGAAAGAGGGTCCATTCATAAACCACAGACCCCTGTGGGGTAGAAAAAGGAAAGAGGGAAAGAGTGAGATGGGACAAGGTGCCACTCATGGACTACAAGGAATGACGTAGTCCATGGATTGCACCCCCTGTTGATGAACAGAGGACGAAGAAGTACATGGTTGATGTATCAGGTGTCAGTGTGTATCTGTCAAAATTAAGAGCAGCAGAGCTCCTTCCACAAACACCAACCATAGAGAGCTGCCTCTTCCCATCATCCACCGAACAACTCAGGAAGACAGCTCGTTTCCACAAAATGGCATCAGCTGCTGATAAAGGACAACTGTCCAGCAGTCGGGGATCAGCAAATTAAAGTAAAGTAAGTGTCAGTGTGAATGATAATATGATAAAAAGAGCAGAGACGGGAAGAAAGTTCTTGCGCTTAAGTCGAGTGAGACAAGCACAAAATTCTTTAACATAAAGAGGGAGGGAAAAACATCATTACAACAGGGAAAATCAATGGCAAAAGAATCACACAAAGACAACGTTTCAAACATCCTGACAGCTTAAATATGTGGTTACATAGAGTCCAAGGGAACAAGATAGAGAGAGAGAAAGAGTGGGATACATCCTTTTTTATCATTTGCCAATATCATACATTACCTCTTTTTATGCCACAGTTCTGTTATCAATTTCAGATAGCTCTTCGACAACATGGGCGCCTTCTCAGGTTGGATTAACGATTCACAATCCAAGAAATATTGAGTCAAAGGAGGACTAGAGGAAATAAAAAGTAGATTCAAAAGTACATTAGAAAGCCCATTATGAAAACGTGCATTACGCTGAGATCTAAATACATGATAAAATCTATATCCTTATCATGAGCCTCTCACAAGACCAGTACTCCACCAGGTTTCGGTAGCGTTTAAGCAGATAATTGATGATTTGTCACTTTTCAGATAGGATGATAGTCTACCACAGTTTACTTTCTCAACTCTCATATTTTGAGAACTGGTATCCATTTCTATACAAAGTGAATTTCTTGCTTTCTTTGTTTGTTTGATCAAGCCCCATTTAATACCACAGAGCAGTATTGAGGCCAGCCCTATGTTCAGCCATGACAGACACACAGGATACCTGCCATAAATGCAGGTACCCCTACCACCAAACACGACTGAGCACAGAGCCGGAAACTCTTTGGATCAGAGAGTTTCAGACAAGCAGGTGATCAGCCCACTGAGTCCACAACTCTTTACTCGCACCATGAGCAATACACTGATCAGTATTAATCAAAGACAGCCAATAAACAAATTACTGCAGCCCTTGTGGGTACCCCCTCAACTATTGATAAAAACTGGAAGATTCTCCTACTGTAGGCAAATTCCTCGCAAAAAAAAATATAAAGTGCCTGTAGCAGAACTTGATCACCTTTGTCATGGAAGTCCTAAGTAGCCTAAATGACCCTCTTATCTCCAAATATTTTAGAAATTTCATTCTACTGTCAAGTTGAAGGCAGTGCAGAGTAGCGGTAAAGCATTCACTTTGTGGACAGAGTTAAAATCCCAGCGGCAACGTGGGAATTTTTTTCCTTTAGACTTAGTCTTAGCTCTGATCTAATGGATTCCATATTTTTATAATTATGGAATCAAGTCCTATTGGAGATTGACTATAAATCGGAAACACTGTCTTTGTATGACCTATGAGTTGCCAAGGCAAAAATAAAAAGTGTATAAAAACCGTTCTGCTGTCAAGCCAATTAAAAGGCAGCGGTCTTGCTTTTTGGCCCAGGTACGATATGAACCAAGAGAATTTTATAAATTTATGCTCAAATATTCTGGATCTCACTTTGGAAAGTAAAAAAAATACCCCCAAAAAACCAATAAACCGCACACACTTTTATTGAAAAAAAACAAACTCACCAGTTCGACAAACTTTGTAAAGCTGAATTCAGATAACAAGTATTCCCTAAATTCTGTAAACCAGTCAGCCCTGAAATGTGGTGAAAATTACACAAAGTATTAATGTGTATATTTTAGAAAAAGAGGGAATGTGTGTGTGTGTGTGAGAGCGAGAGAGAGAGAGAGAGAGAGAGAGAGAGAGAAAGAAGAGGAGAGAGAGAAGAGAGAAAGAGAGATATTTTAAATAAAGTCTGAGTAAAATTTAATAAAAATATTAAAAATATCATGATTGCTAACAAAAATGAAAAATTATTGAAATGGCTGCTCACAGCAAAAGAAGGCGTGGTTTCACTGTAAGACTTCTGATCTAAATGAAATAGTTCTTAATAACTGAAACCAACCTCTTGGTCGAATATTCTCCCTCTCGTAATCAGAATCAGAGTCGTCCATTGCCTGTGATCTGTTATTTCGCTGAGGTATGTTGAAACCTGATGCGTCACTGCCAGCCATGTTGTTCTAGCTCTTGCAAGCAGATGTCCCAGTCTAAGACAATCACAAGTAGGTACTTTTTTACAATTCAGATTTCTGTAACGTAACCCAGTTCAAATGTATTCTTTTTAAAATAATTTTACAACAAATGCAAAACATTAAAATTAATCCTGAAAACACAAATTCTATTGACAGTAAATAGAGAAAATTAAAAACACAGTATGTTCCTCTCACTCTAATGCCCAATCTAAGAATGTTTACCTCCATAACTCTTTGTTTCATCTTTCAATTAAGGTTACACTAGTTACACGAAAATCTTCAATGATAAAGACACGCTGTCACAGAGTGCAGACATTTTTTTATTCTGTAAAGAGTTTTAGGGGTAAACTTATAAAACTGAAGTAAGATAACTGTGACTGTGTTAAAGTTCTTTCTTTCTTATCCAATTCCCTTCTACCATTACAGTGTAGGGCCAGCACTAAGAGGCTGGATTTCTCTGGATCAAGATATTAAGCCAAGCAGGTGATCAACCCACTGTGAACTGTGTTAATCAAGTAATTAAAGTAAACACTGATGACTGGGTTCAGCTTTATTGTCCCAGTTGCCAAGCAGTCTCTCAGTTTATGGGATAGACAGGGGGTTCAGCTACAAGGAATTCAGAATTTTTTTAAATGATAGAAATAGAAGTACTAGAAGTGATGATAAAGTAAAATTAAAATTCTTTGTCTTTTGTCTAACATCTCCATCATTATGAAACGATAAATTGAAAGGCTGTCATTATTCCCAGCCGCTACCTAGTGAGCCAAGGAAGCTGCTGACCTTGAGGCAAAAATTGTATCAATGAAGAGGATACAATAACAAGAAAATCGCAATAATTCTCATCAGCAATCGATACTCGTGAGACAATGGTCAACCGATACCACCGGATCAACCAATATAGGCTGAGAATATTATAAGAAATTTTCTTTTATTCCCAGCCGGATGGGACTGGGAATAATCACTTTCAAATTCAAATATTAAATCTATCAGAGAAAGCAGGGTAAGACTAAGCAACAAACGGGGAGGGGGAGTTATCTTTACTGTTTGCTTTCATATATATTTTTGGACAGAAAACTGGAATGTCAATTAAGCCTGAGCGGTTACCCTGGAGAAAATGAAAGTGCAAAAATAGGAATGTTCTTGTGTTTATGTTGCAAAATGTTTTTTTTACTTAGATTTTATTTTAGGGTTCAGGGATACAGAACAAGTCTGCATGTGGAATGAAATAATGATGAATTGTTCCGTATCCCTACTGAACCCAAAAATCTGTATTGTAATAAACATACTCCGGTCGGAGTGAAATAACAAGTTTAAAAAAACATGTTGCGACATACAAACATTCCTAGTTTTGCACTATTCTCCAGATAACTGCCTGAGTTGATGATTCTGACAAATCTGTACCCTGTTACCTCACCCGCTAAGTAACTGCGGCAGCAGTGTCCTAGTGTAGAAATTAATATACACTTACTAATGACAGAAGAATTAGCAGAAGTTACTGGACTCTGCAAACAAGCAAGAGTAAGAGAAACCAATAAATAAACAAGTCTACTGGAGTTACTCTATCGCGGACGGAGAGGAGGGTGTCCAAAATACATTTCTTCTTTCCTAATTCACTAAGACCATACATTTCTTTGCTATCTATGTTGTACTTACCAATAAAATCTAAACAATCCAATGTCCTAAAGAGTAACATCACATCTCTCCGAGAGAAACCAAAATAATAATGATTTGCACTTCCTTTCCCGAGTCATTCGGCTTCCGGCCATAAACAGAATGAACGTTAAAAAGCTTAACGAGGCTTTGCTGTGCACAAAACAAATAAATATAAGTGAGCTCTCTTTCCAATACAAAAGGTAACGTGAAAAAGAGAAATGGAGAGAAAGGAGAGGAAAGGTCAGAGAGTGCTTAATTGAGCCCACTATTAGGTAGGCTATATAACAACGCAGTATTGGGGACAGCCAAGTGGAGTCCAAAACGCTTTCACGTCAGAATGTAGGTGTCCCAAACGACTTCCCACAAAAAGATAACGTAGTATTTGGGCCAGCCAAATGGCGCCCAAAACGCCTCGCCTTCGCGTCAAAATGCAAGTGTTCCAACCTCCTCCCACGAAGGATGACGAACACAGTGGGCTGATCCCCCACGAGACCAAATCCTTGGATCCATAGCATCCCCAGCTTTATGTGACTGGGATGTTTGAGTTCCGATACGTAAGCTACCCCATTTACTTGTCAATGCATTGCACACCATTGAGGTGGAACACAGGGCTGGACCCAACACCAGAAATCGGTATCAATAGGGCGTGATAAAAAAAAAACACAAACAAGTCTTGAAAAAATCCGGAAGGGAAAAGCTACACGATGACTTCGTGTATGCACCGTTTTGAACTATTTAGGAATCTAGTTTTGTTTTTAACATTCACTCACTTTGACACACAAATAGTATTGAGCTCTGACACGCGGCCATTTATACTGTTTCAAGTCTTGAGATGCAAAGGAAGGTAAGGGGCTATAGACTGGCAGGGGCATTATTATAAAAAGCCATTTGATAATGTTCTTTACTCAGGATCGAAAGAAAGAATACACGTTTGAAATCATTGTTATCTTATTTGATATGTGTTAATCTGGCTTGACGCAAACTTTACTTCTTCTGCTGCCACGCTCCCATTTTGGGTTTTTCTTCTGTTGCGGTTTAGCTTGATCTTTAATATTTTCATTTTTATTTGTTTGTTGTTGTTTTTTGTTTTTTTAACCGGGACGAAGTCTATATTTGAAACGTTCTGTGTCGTCGTTCACATGCCAGGGATTGTTTGTTGTTGTTTTATGGTTTTATGGTTTTATGGTTTTATTCTATTCTTTTTTCTTTTTTCTCTACCGACGAATGGTTAGATATGTCCTAAACATATTTGTATAGAAAAATGTCTATTTTTAAAATGGCATTGTCTTTTTTCTTTATACATCCATCGATCATCTCATCGTCGTAGCTCCCTGGAGGAGCAAACAGGCGTCAACAAATCTCTCGTTCCATGACCTTCCTGTTTCTGTTCTCTCCTACCTCTTATTCAACTCAATGACTTTTACCGATGACGAATGAGAGTGATGCCTCTTTATTATCGTATATTCCCAGAATTGTCTTATTGGTTTGGTAACATTCAATACTCGACACAATAAAATAAAATTATATGAACTAAAAAGATATCGCACCAAAATCATAAAAATGCGTTTTATCCGGTGCACGCTATAACACAACTAGCCCGCGAGGTACAAGGGAAACTACTCTTAAAATTTCCTCACTCAGTATATAGTGAGTGAAATACGCAGAGTTGAATATCTTATTGTAGATGATTTTTGGTAGTACTATTCTACTAAATGCCCCTCTGTTTATTTCGACCAGAAAAGGAGAGTTTCTCTCACAACAGGAAGCGACTACGATGGCCAGTAGAACGTGTGCATACGGTGATGATTGTAGAGCTAGCCCGATGCAGAACAGAAACCAAGATACGCCTTGCCACCCAAGAATATCTGGCTCATTTTCAACCCGCTTGGACATTCTACGTAAGAGAGCACACACACACACACACACACGCGCGCGCGCACACACAAATGGTCTTATGTTTCAAAATCAAAGATTCGGCAGAACAGGGCCCAGCAGGGACCTCAACCGTCATGCTATTTCTGATGGGGGTGATAGCAAAGATGATAAATGCATTATTGACACTCGTTGGTGATAGGGTGGCGGTGGTTGTGGTCATTCTAATGTTGGTAATGATGATGACAACGACGATGGTGCTCATGATAATGATGATTAAGATGATGAGTGTGTTGCTGCTGCTGGTGACATGGTGAACAGTGACAATGAAAATGACGACGACGATGATGATGATGATGATGATGATGATGATTAAGATGATTAAAGTAAACCTAATGATGGTGACCGTAAAGTAGCAATAGTAATAACGATAATGATAATGATAATAATAACGATAATAATGATAGTAGGTAATAATAATGTTTGATCGAGCCCCATTGATAGCGCAGATCAGTGTTGGGGCCAGCCCTATGTTCAGCCACGAAAGGCACACAAGACACCTGCCATAAATGCAGGCACCCCGACCACCGAACGCGACTGAACACAGAGCCGGAATATCTTTGGATCAGAAATTTTCAGATAAGCAAGTGATCAGCCCACTGTGTCCACAACTCTTTACTGGCACCATGAGCAATAACTGATCAAAGACGGGCCGATAAGCAAATCACTTTAGCCCCTGTGGTTACCCCCTCTGGGAGGCTCTACCACCCCGGGCAGTAATAATAATAATAATAATGATAATAATGATAATAATGATAATAATAATTTGTTTGTTTGATCGAACCCCATTTTTACCGCAGAGCAGTGTTGTGGCCAACCCCATTTTCAGTCATGGAAGGCACACAAGATACCCAGTATAAATCCAGGCACCCCGACCACCAAGCATGGCTGAACCCAGGGTCGGAAATTACTGTGAATCAAAGAATTTCAGACAAGCAGGCGATCAGCCCACTGTGTCCTAAACTCTTTATTGACACCATGAACAAAACACTTAGCAGTATAGATCACAAGCAAGGTCAATAAACAAATTAATGTAGCCCTTGTGGTCACCTCCTCAGCTTTGCAAGGACTGGGAGAATGTGTCACTTTGGGCGTTGATAATAAGAATGATACCATGAGATGTCAAATCTAAACCAAATATTTCAGTGTTGGAAATCAAAATAAGCCAATACACCAAGATACTCTACGTGCTTGTGGTTCTCTTCATAGCTACAATAGTATTGTCCCTGACAGGTGAGTGTTTCTCATTCTTCTTCGTCCTAGTTTCGCCTAGTTTCAAAACGGCGATTGTCCGACGCTTACTAAAAAAGCCTAACCTCGATCAAAAGGAACTGATCAATTATAGACCAGTGTCAAATCTACCTTTCTTGTCCAAGATCCTTGAAAAAGTTGTATTTACTCAAATTGACGAACACCTTAAAGAAAACCGATTAAAAGAAAATCACCAATCAGCGTATAAAAGAAGGCACAGCATTGAGGCTGCCCTTGTAAAAGTAAATTCTGACTTGTTAGATGCCGCCGACAAGGGCAAAGTCTCAATGCTTGCTCTATTATTAGACCTTTCGGCAGCATTTGACACCATTGATCACGAAATTCTCTTGAAACGCTTTGCACCTCTTTCGTCATTAAAGACACTGCTCTGCAATGGTTCAGTTCATGCATATCAAATAGACAACAATCTGTTTCAATTAGGGAGTATACATCAACACATCTGATCTATGCTTTGGGGTACCACAGAGTTCCGTTCTTGGTCCTATTCTCTTTTCACTGTACTCGCAACCATTGTGTGACATCTTAAATCACCATCGTTTTAAT
>JARBEQ010255524.1:0-10480 GCA_030265355.1 Tritonia tetraquetra
ATAAACAAATGAATATTAAAACATGCCTGTTCCATTAGAGTTATACTGATTTTCATGTTGAGCAATTTACAAATTTGCTGATTTCTTATAACTAGAGAGCAAACTAAAGCAATGAAAAATAGTGTCTAAATCCTGAGCAACATAATAATACATTATATCTATTATAACCATTCAACAAGGCTCTGACACAGTGGGCTGATCACATGCTTGCTTCATCCATCTGATTTTCTATCACTGAGTCCAGCAAAGCCATGCTACACCGTCTTCTCGGTACCACACTACGTAAGAATAGCAAAATGAAAACAAATAAATTAGTTATTGGTTGTGACTTATCGTTGATATCCATCTGCATAGAATTCCCCAAAGTCGCTATAATGTTATTGTTATGATAACATAATTTGTTTCTTTTCTTTTTGTCTGTATTCCTACCTAGGTGAAAGAATCGCAAGTAGAGATAGGTCTACCATAATTACAAAAACAACAAGGAGCTGGATATGATACTTGTCTACGCCTAGGTACTGCAACGCTATGATAATATGACAACGTGAGAATAAAGGGGAAAACCCGAATTAAATTCGTGTTCAACACACTTGCAGTGATCCTTAAAAAACAAGAACGTAACGAGGTCATTATCTGCTACTTTTTCTCGGTGTGTGTACGTGTAGCGAGTGACTTAAAGGTGAACTACATATTATATCGTATAAGACGTGGATCGAACATCGCAACGGCATCACGTTTATTTATCCTGAAGATACAATCTACTCGAACCACGGAAAGACATCCTTCTCGTCTGGCTGATTTGGATTTCCCATGATGTTAGTACGTACATTCTTTGAGTAGAAGAGGCTTCATTTTTTGGTTTTATCTCCTAACGCTATGCACCCGTGTGCTTGTGTTTCCAAGCTATTGCCCATTCCTAATGGCCCCCTGTTGATGAAATGATGTACATAAGAGACGCTCACGAGGGGGGCCACCATGGCCCTCCAAGTGCTCACGGTGGCCACCCTGGACTTTATCATCGGCCGGTGGAACAACTGAGATGCCCTGCTCCTTACGACCCCTATCCCGCGGTGAGTAAACATACGCCATACTGATTGGTTCGGATAACATTAGGTTGGTGGTCAGAGGGTCGTAGTTGGGGTCTTCGTGTGGTATTGCACTCTGAATACTTCTTCTTATCTAACTCGATTACTCAGTTAATTGTATGTTATTTGACTTTGTTAATGAATTAGTCGTATTGTACTTTATCAGTTGTTGTTTTTTACCATATCAAACCCTGTTTATTCTTGTGTTGTTAATTCTGTCGATGAAACGACCAACTGTGGTGCGCACTAAGCTAAGACGATCCTCGTCTAATGATTGAAATTATCATGGTGATGTTAAAGATGTGGTTACACAAAGAAAACATGTCGAGAGACAGCGAGGGTACAAAGAAATAATTGCCAATGCTACGTGGCAAGACACTTCAAGTGGGACATTGTGTCGTGACCACCAAATACAATTACACGTAGGAGGGAAACAGGTGAGGAAGCGGGGTTCATCCGTAGCCGATTGGTTGAGTCACTGGTTGTCGGATGCAAATACAGTACCGCGTTTTTTAGTTCGATTCGTGCCCTGAGAGGATATTATACTTTCAAAGTTTTCAGAACTCTGCTCTTGACAGTTACATGGAATCGTCAAGTCAAAATACGGGACTTTCTTTGAGATGAACTTGGGGCGTGCATACACTAATAGCTTTAAGCGTTGCATTTTCAGAAAAGAATGATTTGTTTGTTTGATTGTTTGATTAGCTGCACATTCAATTTGTTTGTGTGAATGTGTTTGGATTGTTCTTGTTGGAATATCTTTGTCTGTGTGTCTTTGTAGCGTTTGTTTGATTGTTTACTTATTATTCCAGTGTTCTATTGGTGTATTCTTTTAGAAATCGGCTGTGTCAAGGCGCCCTAAAGCACATCTCTCTTTCCCAACTAGAAAAACCTAAACGCAAACAAAACTGTATATCTTTTAATATTTTATGGTTCAGCAAATGCATTTGACATGTCACACCTTTTTAATGAAGATTTCCTTGCGAGTTGTCTCATTGCCTTTTCTCAATCTGCTTCTTGTAGCATGGCGTGAACATTGTCTAAAACAACATCTTAAAAGGATTCTAACAAACTCGAAAATAAACATCTTATAACAAAAACAACACCGCCAACACACACACACACACACAAGAAAAGAAAGAGAAACAACACAGAGAATTGCTGTCTACATTCTTTTGTCTCCGCATTTCATTTTTTTTGTTTTGCTTCTTTCTCTCCTTTCTTTTTTTTTTCTTTCATTCGTTCTTTACTTTTTCGCTTTCTACCTATTCATATTCTTTCGTCATAGTCATTCTTACCTGTTTATTTTATTCTTTTGTTCTATTTTTGGATTTTCTTTCTCCCTTATTTACTTTGAAGTATGCATTGTTCCAGATTATTTTCTTTTTTTTAATTCTTAAACCAAGATTTTGCGTAACGTGTGTGGCGACAAAGGAAAGACAATGATAATTGCTCCCCCACGCCCCTCCCCTCTCTTTTTCCACCTACAGCGGGTGGATAGTGGTTGGCTGGCGCTTCGAGTAGAATATCCTTCTGTTTTCTTTTTATTATTTTAACTACAAGTTACTGTTGTCTACGGGACTCATATAGTAGTACATAGTACATAACTACAAGTTACTGTTGTCTACGGGACTCATATAGTAGTACATAGTACATAACTACAACCTACTGTCTTCTTAGAGTCAAAGAGTGTAAAGGGTGTTTATCCTCTTTTTGCTTCAATAGGAAATGGAACAATTACATTTCGTTTCTGTCGATTATTCTGAAACTACTGAATTTTCCAAAACTTAATGATATGCAAAAGGCACTAAAGAAATTATGTCCTACCCTCAAGTAACATTTCATAGACGTGAGTCACGTAATAAAGTCGTGAGCTTAACAGAAAGTTTAGCGAGTTAAAACATATATATATATTAGATGTAGATTAGATGCAGACTGGGCCGATCAACTGCTTGTCGAAATGACTTGATCTATAGCATTTGCAGCTCTGTGTTCAGTTGTGATTACAAGTATTTTGTGTGCCCTTCACGGCTGAACATGGGGCTATCACCAACACTGCTTATTGGGGATTGATCAGACAACAAACAACATTAATACTAATCAATCTAATCGATTGGAAATGTTTTAACTCCAGGTCATGAACTTCGAACATTAACGATCTAGATCTAGCGTCAAGTCCTACCCACTCGGCCATCGACTAGCTATAGGTACATGGTAAACTACCTGACCAAAGCATAATAAAATTCTCAGCTTGCTGCCAGTTTGATTCCTTCGTCCCAGGTGCGAGCAGGTATAAAACAGTCTGGACACTAAAGCTTGGAATCTTTATTTGGCATCCTTGCCCGCTCTCCGTAAAAAGCATCCTTTTGGGGGGTCATTGATAGCCTCTTGTTACCGGCTTTTATTCTCTCCATATTACCCTCGTGTGGAATGCATTAGCATGTTTCGGGGACGTCGTTGCGTAGTGTTAACGCTTTCGCTTTGTGTGCAAAAGGTCCTGGGTTTGAATCCAGGCAGCGACGTGGGGAGGTTTCTTCGGACTTTCTCGGGGTGTTTATGGCTCTGACCCTGTGGATTCAAGTCTTATCGGAGATGGACAATTAATCAGAGGTCCCGCCTTTGATATGACATAAAATGTTTTACCAAGAGAGTAAAACGAACGACTTCAAAACTTTTCTGCACCAGGATAAATCATGGTTGCTGAGTGACTAAGACATTTCACTTCTCTACTCAAATGCAATGGATCGTGTCCTTTTTTCTGATCTTCGGTGCGTACTCCAATCCTCTCTGGGTGGCCACAGAGAGAACGATTATTGCCGACGCTTTGAAAATTAACAATGGAGAGCAACTTTTGTTTTTTAGCTGTTCTCCATTGTTCGAGAGTAAAGGTGGAATTTCTTATACCCGCATTCGCATCCGTCAAAAATCGGTTCGCTTCTTTTTATTCAATGAAGCCAAGCCTGTTATCAAGGCCATGCAACACAGTATGTGGATGCAACAACACCCACACTACAACAGAAACGGCCAATACCATCTGATGTCTAGAGACGAGCAGGTGATGATTTCCAGGCTGCGGACGGGTCACAATAAAATGAACCACCATATTATCTACACCAAGTTCCGCATCGGCCAGTCAGCCCAATGCCTCTGTCAGACCGGCAGTATGACAACAGAGCATCTGTTGCAGACGTGCCCACAAAAGGAAGACCTCAGGCGGCAGACCTGGACAACGGAGACCCCGCTGGCAAGGAAACTCTATGGTGGCCTAGAGGACCTGCACCGCACAGCTGCCTTTACGCGATCTAAGTGTTCGAGAAGAAGATGATTCAATGAATATAGAGGTTGCGATATTCGGGTGATAGGAAATACTCATTGAAAAAAAAAGGGAAGGAAACCGTTTTTTGGCGGATGCGAATTCGGGTATAAGGAAATCTAGCTTTGCTCTCTATCGTTCTTGTTTTCAGTCTAAGAAATAAGCGTTCTATCCGAGGCCGCTCTTACTCGACCCATTTGGGTATAGCGAATGTGTAAATTGTTCTGATGGGGGAGTGATTTCCTCAGGCCAATGAGTTTGCCACAGGCTAGTAAATTGTGACTCGCTTAGGGTGCGCTTTTAAACTCTAATACTTATATAATGAAAAGGGAACCGGCACTGATGATAATATGAATAAACAAGGAAAGAATGATGTAACAGTGCCAGAAAAACAAGCCGAAGAGAAAGAAGAAAATTGACATGCCGAAGTTGGGAATCGAACCCCCGCTTGCCGGCCTCGCCAACTTTTGGAGCGATATGAGGAAAACCTACTAGACCAGTGAGCCAGCGCGAGGCCGCAAACTCTTGTAGTAAACCCACTGTACCATTGTATGTCTTGTCAGTTTCTTTCGCGGCTCTCATTAAGATTTTTTGGGGGTCCAGATTGGTAGAACCTCCCAGTTTTTATCCATTGCTGAGGGGGTACCCACAAGGGCTACAGTAATTTGTCTCAGTTCATTGTTCATGATGCCAGTAAAGAGTTGTGGACACAGTGGGCCGATCACCCGCTTGTCTGAAATTTTCTTTGATCCATAGAATTTCCGGCTCTTTGTTCAGTCGTGGTTGGTGGTTGGGGTGCCTGCATTTATGTCGGTTATCGTGTGTGCCATTCATTGCTGAACATGGGGCTGGCCTCAACACTGCTCTGCGGTATTAATCGCATTTGATCAAGCAAATCAAAATGATGGCGATAACGATGATGAGGAATATAGATTTTGCGGACGATTAAAGATATATAATATATATATTTGGTAGTATAGATCGATACTACTCATAAACAGAATTGTGTGTGAGATGAAGTAGGGAGGGTAAACAGACGGGATGGGGGGGGGGAGAGAGAGAGTGAGTGAGTGAGAGAGAGAGAGAGAGAGAGAGAGAGAGAGAGAGAGAGAGAGAGAGAGAGAGACACAGACAGACAGACAGACATATATAACAAGATAGAGAATAGAGGATTAAGATTTCACACTCGAGCCTAATTGTCTCTGTAATGGAATTATCGAAATCTCAACATTCCCACCCTCCCCACTGAACGTCGTGTATCTTTCCCCCATCGTATTTATCTGGAGGGTTCCATGACGAAACGCACTAGATCTATATGTGCCAAATCTGAAGAAGAAAAAAACGAGTTAACACTCATCATTATGCAGTGAAGTATTCGCCGTAAAATGCGCTATTAACCATATCAAAGAAAGATAAAGATCGATGTTTTGTTATAAAACTCATTACACGCCCGAAGAAAAAGTGTGGATCATATTATAATCTCAGTTCCGTCAATTTAGATTTAGTGCGTTTTGTCATGGAATCGTTCATAAATATATCATATTAACCTCCAGACTACAGGTAACCAGTCTATCTCCCAATACAATGGCCGCTTTATTCACCAGAAAATGAAATGCGATAAAAGGCTTAGATAGCTCTAGATAAATATTGCCTCGAATGCATATCAATCATGGGAAAGGGAATGGGTTTTTGTAAATGATTTTGTGCGGCAGCAGATGAATGTTATTTCTTGGAACATGATAGAAAAGAGTTGCTCCACTCAGCGTTATTTATAGGGGAAATGTCTAAAACGTTTGTCAAAGGCAAGCAGACGTCAATAACCGTAAGTCACGGTTCGTGGGGTGCACTGAAAATGCGAATCATTACCTTGACGAGCTTTTAATCATTATGTTGTGCAAGAATTATGTGTGATAATGAATGCAAAGCATGTCCTTGAGAGCCTTATCTAAAGGGGCGCAATATTTCCAAGGGGTTGTGCGGACAAGTTCAAGTGACAATCTGTGGCGTTCTGGTTAGGATTCTGGTTTATGGGCGTCACAGAGGGAACGCTTATAGCTGACGCTGAGAAGAATAACACTGGAGTTGCCAAAAAAATTGCTCTCCATTGTTATTTCCCCCAGTCTGTGTGACCGCCCTATCGCAGGAGTGGTTTGGCAATGGACTCCTTTGGCGAAGGTCGTAGGCGTTGGTCCCATCACAGGCGCGTCGTTGCTTTCTTGGGCAAGGATGTAGACACAGAAAAGTTAAGAACGTTATTTGCGAATGAATCAAAAGGCGCGTGCCAAATGTTGTCTACACATCTACGGGTTTGTTTGCTTGTTGGGTTGTCAGGTACTGTCATTCTAAACGCTTTTTGTTTTACGGCACTCTATCAAAATAGGTAAAGAAAGAAAGAAATAGGAAGGTCGTTTCAAAGGCGAGGTCTCTTGTTTTAGCATGATAATCAGTGGGATATGAAGATTCCATTTGAATTTCCGCGTTCACGACAATATGATATCATATCACCGTATGGTCAACGATCATCTACAATTGTAGAACGATCTTTGGTATCATAATCTCCCAGTGGCTCAGAGGTATGCTTCTGGCCTCTGAAGCGAAAGGTACCGGGTTCGAATCCCAGCGGCGTCAGTTGCTGTTTTTCTTCATAAAACTCGGTATAAACCTATTTCATTATCATTGTTATTACTGTCATTATCATTATCATTATTATCGGAACTATTATTATTGTCATTATCATTTATCAATTTCAATACTAATAATTTTGGAAGCAGTTTATCATTTTTATTATTATCATCATAATGCTTATTTTCTTCCATGGGTTCAATAAACAAACAAAGCAATAAAAATAAAAAAAATAAAAAGAAATTCGATTATAAACACATGCAAAATACATCATAATATGGCTTTGGGAAAGGGATGTTTTTTGTATGTTTTTGTTTTGTCTTTATACGATCAATAGGTAAAATTTAAGGTAAGGTATCCGTTATTAATCCATGACGAAAATTACAATGTGTTTCGTCAATGAGAAAAATAAACAGTAAACAAGGCAGGATACATCAATAACATAGAATGATCAACAAATTAGACACTACAAATGACATTAAACTGTCGTCACAAGATACAACTAATTTACAGCCAGGTGCACTAGATCAAAATTTCTTACAGCTAATGGAAAGAAGGAGTTAAAATAATATATTTGTTTAATTGTTGTTTTTTAAAGACTTGGGGCGTGTGATAAACCTGAAACAAATAAAAGGCAATGTGAATGCGTGTGTTCATGTTTCGTGGATGTCTATGTGCGTAATGAATTATTCAATTTATCGCCATCTTGAATGAAAGCGGTGAAACGGTACGCGTTGTTTCCTTTTATGCGAGTTAGAATTCTTTTACAAATACTGGAATACAAACAACAACAAAAAACATGAAACACCCACACAGATAAACAAGCAAAGAAAGAAAAAACACAAAAAATGTTATTATAAATCAGCAATAGAACGGAAATAAGACCAAACACATAAAATATATAGCATTATCATAGTTTATCTATTGATGGTTGCTTGTTTAGTCGCAACGCAGTAATACCTTATTCAACCCCGAAAGGCGCAAAGAACGCCAACTATTTAATTTGATTAAAGTTTAAAGTTATTAGGTTTACGCCCTTGGCAACACATTTTAGGTCATATCAAAGGCGGGACCTTCGAATTATAGTCCATCTCCGAATCTTTGAGCCTGTTTCACACGGGGTAAGGCGCTATATAAAAATTATATATTATATTATTATTATTATTAATCATCAGGGTCATAGCCATAAAACTCGAGAAAGTTCAAAGGGAAAAATCCCAACGTCGCCGCCGGGATTCAAACCCAGTACCTTCTGCTAAATTAATTTGATTCTTTGGATGAAGTAAAAAATGTATACCTGACAGGTGTTCAGTCAACTGCTGGATAAAGTACATTGATGACAAACAAGTGTTCGGCCAACTGTGCAAGAAGAAGACATTGACATGGTCATTGATTACATTTAGAAAATGAAGATAAAATTATCGCAGTGGGTTGATCACCTGCTTGGCTTAATATCTTGATCCAAAGAAATCCAGCCTCATAGTGCTGGCCCTACATTGTAATGGCAAAGGGGAACTGGATAAGAAAGAATGGATAAAATTCAGTAGCTGGTCAATCACTTTCCTTCTCAATTTCACTGTTTACCTAAAAGGGGAAGCAATTCAAAGCAGTTGTGATCGCGACAGTCTACGTCAGAAATTAGACAGAATAAGTCTGGCTGCACCATGGCGTCTTGCTGGACATGGTAACAATCAAAATAAGATAAACGTTTAGACTGGATCAATGTAAATGCTCGCTCTATTTTAATTGTTACATTTTCCGGCAAAACGCCACAACACAGCTTGGCTTATTCGGTGTAATTCGGGCCTTAGACATTTATGATCAGAAACCGAAAGATTAGAAATTCGACAATTAGAATTGCTTCCCCTTTTAGGTAAACAGTGATATTGAAAAGGAAAGTGATTGACCAGCTACTGAATTATATCTTCATTTTCTAACTCTAATACAAATGAGAACACAGATAGATATAGAGACCCAAACAGCAGCTCTCTAGCTGAATACAGGTTTGAAATTACGACGAACAGAGTACAGCGACCGCGGTGCTATTTCCAAATGTCTCATGATATTCCATCCTAATAGTAAATACTATTTGGTTGCCGACGTGGGAAATCTGTATTACATTTAAGATAATCATTTCCCATTCTCTACCTTACCTTTTGCGATTCACAGTTGCCAATTCCCCCATTTATGATCGTAGCTAAGAGGCAGCTACAAAAAAGCAATTTGTTCATCGGCCTTTTTTATTACTATGTTGCAATCCGTTGATAATGAGCGTCAATGGGTAAAGCAATGAGTGAAAATGAAAGAAAAACTTCCAAAGGACGAAGGACAATGACGAAGAACGTTTCGGGTCAATATCCTTCCTCAGCTAACTAACAACACGGACAACAAACATCTGTAAAAACGTTTGCAAATCAATAGTGTAACATGCGTCTGACAGTGTTCGAGAAGAATAAGAAATGCCTCTGACTAGCAGGAAAGCTACGAGGCCAGGTGACACAAACTGAAAAGACAAAGCAAGGTTTGGGTAACACAGTAAGCCAAATGGGAATAGGAAACAAAAGAACGGAACACAGTAGGCATCATGGGAATAAGAAACAAAACAATGTGTGAAAATTCACTCATTGTTTCACCATTTGGTGCATAACTTCCAGCAGCCCCCATTTGTGCTTCATGGGCGTCAATGAAGGATTGGACACAGTGGGCTCATCCGCTGCGTGTCCGAAACCTTCGAATTCATTTCCAGTCCACGTTTGACCACACACATGGTATTCTCGCTTCCCTGCAGTCAAATGTGAAGGACAATATTAGCATGCGCGCCATTTTGGGATAGTACATTGGGATGACCCCACCACTGCATTGTGGAGTCAATGGGGATTGATCGAACAAACTAGCAAACCTTTTATAATCAAAGTTAACATTAAAGTCACAAAGCAGTTTTGGGAGCCAAGCACATGCTTTGTCCAACCTTGAATGGCTCACAGGGCGCCCGCATATCTATATGTTCGTTCGCACCAAGGCAGACAAAACTATGAATACGTAACGCGGAGTCATCAAGCGACGTCTTTCTCTGATTGGATAATATATTTTTCTAGAACTTTCCAAATGCGACTAAAACGATAGGGGTGAATGTGGCATAATTGTACACAGCAGAAAGAAAACTTAGGGCAAACCGAAACTCTTGCAAATATTTTAGCCATATGAAACCTTGTATAAAAGGGACCGATGTACTATTTAAAAGCTATATAAGGTTATTGAATGGTTGAAAGTTGAAAGTTGAAAGTTGAAAGCTGTTAGTTTTACGCCATTGGCAACACATTTTAGGTCATCAAAGGCGGGACCTCCGAATTACAGTCCATCTCCGATATGACTTGATTCCATTGAAATCATCAGGGTCAGAGCAAGAAAACTCGAGAAAGTTCAAAGGAAAAAGTCCCAACGTCGCCACCGGGATTCGAAC
>JARBEQ010255535.1:0-10838 GCA_030265355.1 Tritonia tetraquetra
AACAAGCTCTAGGCGCTTTACATCAAAAAGCATAATCCACACACACACACACATACACACACACATACTCACACACACACACACGCACACACAACCTGTACAGTCACATTTACACATGTGTCCACACATGTTGTGTGCACCAAAACATAATAGTTCTGGCCTTTCGGAGACTATAAACCGTCTTTGATATAACGAGTTGCCAAGGGTATAAAACTAAACTATTTAAATGAAATTGTTTAGTTTTTGAAATCCCTGTTTAACCTTGAGCACTGTGCTCTTAACAGCGCAATCCTATCTTCATTAGGTAACTGAATCTGTCTTCAATTTTGCTGCTTCTGTGTACAGTCTGTTGTACATTGAAGAAAAAATGGGGGAGGGAAGAGATCTGTGTTCTGTTTCTCTAATCTTTTGTATCATTTCCAATAGGTTTTCTCAAAGTGTTTTAAAATTTTTATTTGTTCTAGGGGTTTTTTAAAATGATATGAAGGTATATTTTTAAGAGGAATGACATGACCTACAGCTCAAGCGTGACAAGCATAAAGATGGGAACGAATGAATATGAATGTTATAAGGGACATACAGAAAGATATATTGCAGTGTATCATCACTAAGATACACATCTACATTTATTTACACTTGGGTTACCACCGTTGTTTGTACAAGGCGTTCAACCTGGCGTTGTAATGAAATGGATATGAAATATTGTGGGAATGATCTGACATGTCATGTAGGGTTTATTATACGAGCCGTAGGGATTTTGTTTTTGTTGTTTTCTTTTGTTTGTATTTTTTATGTGGCTGCTGCTGCTGTTGTTCGATGAGATTTTAAGTGATTTAAAATGACAGGGAGTAGAGATGGGGAGAAGGCGTTGATGATGTTTAACTTATAGTGTAATTGTCAGAGAAAAAAGATCTGGAAAACAGATAAAAAGTGAACGCTTTGCTTATTTATATATTATTTTGTATCTATTTTCCAGACGCTAGAGAAGTTTCCATGCATCTGGAGGTCTCTTAGAGATGAGGGCACACCAAGGAGTATCGAGTGCCTCACCAAGTTATCTGCCCTTGTCTATTGCCTGATGTACCAACACACAGGCTTTCCCGACGTCTACGATCCGATTCTGGAACTCATCAAAGTAAGCATCAAGGCATTTTATCTCACTCGTATTTTATTGTGGAAGGCTAGGGATTTCCATGAAGAGTCCCGGCATTAGTTTGTTTTCTTGGCCAAGAAACTTTACTCCGTTTGCCTCACTCAACCCAGGTGTAGACATGGGTACCAATTCTCAATTGTTTGCGAAAGTATTCTGTAATAGACCAGCATCCTATCCAGAAAGAGACAAATTGTCACTTGTCTGCTTCACGCTACAGAAACCGGTTAAGCTCCGACCCTATGAGCCTTAGCAGCTTGAGGACATACTTTATACTTTAATACTGTCTCGGTGCTTTCCAATGTTCAATGGTACAGGAAAATTGACATTTTCATGACAGAGTTGAATGTACAATTGATACAAAATCACTGTGGTTGAAGCTGTCAGAGATGTCGCTGAGTAGGAATGGTTGTACATTTGTTGTTGATGCTGTGAAACATGGTCTCTGATTTGGTGGCTGAAGCAGGAAAAGATTTGGTGGGAAAATTGAAACTGCAAGTTGTCTGTTTATTTTATAATTGTTGGAATGGTTGGGATGTTGAGAACAATGTTGACTATAAAATGTGATGCAAACTTAGATTGCCATTGTTATGTGATACATCATACTGTTTAGTCCTAATCTAAATTTGTGATCTTTCCATCAGGCCTACCCCAAACCCAAGGAAGAGGTTATGAGAATGGAGTTAAGACGTGCCCAGTGGTCAAGCCAGGTTAGCTCATCCTGCAAACCCCAACTCAGCAACAGCGACGGCTGCCAGACCTTGCTGGCCATGGCACAGGTTGGCTCGACTTTCACTTCCCCTCTACGCCTGGAGAAGCTGGAGCCAGGCAAAACGGGCCTTGATAATTTGGGCAATACTTGTTACATGAACAGTATTATACAGGCCTTGTACATGTGTGACGAGTGAGTTACCTGCGTTTCTTTGTTTCCTATTTAGGCTTATGTTATAAACAAATCTAGTGTTGGAGCACACCCTGTGTGACACCCTGTGTTACTAATTGTGGCAAGCAAATGATTACTGTATTGGCCAGTTTTTGGGTAGATTTGATTTCTGGTTGTGCAATGGCTGTGCTTTCTCTTCGTAATTTGTTTCCACATGTCTTGAGATTACAATGCCTGGCATCGTTCTGGATTCCCTTCGCATATAAGAAGGCTAATGAAGTGTTCCAACTGAATTACTTGAACAGCCAGATTGTCTAGCTTTTAGAAATGATGAGATATTGAATGGGAGCTTTGGAAGTGAAAAAACCCAAATCAAAACAGAGTGGTTTTTCCTTCCTTCTAAGGGCGATTGGAATGGATTAATCGCTTTGCTTTCTTTCGATATACATTATGTTCTTTAGGAAAACTTTCTCATTCAGTTCATACTTATCGATTTGATGTTTGTCTCAAAATCGTAAATTTCATAAATGCAGTAGTTTATGAAAACTAACACATTACCATATGCCTTCATCCAGGAGTCATTTTGATTTTACCAGATTCTGTAATTAGGGAGCTTGAATACTTGCAGACCAAATTATTAAAACAGTCATGCAATATTTACAAACAATTTTTCTCATTTCAACTCTGACAGATTTCGTAGAGAAGTTTTGACCAAGCCTCCCACCACAGAAGAGAGTTTGCTGGTCAAGTTACAATACATCTTTGCATCACTTAGTTTGTCCAATGTAAGTTTTTATTTATTGATACATTCATATCTTTCAAAAATTCAACTAAACATGCTCACTTTATTTAACAATGTTCTGATGATGAAGAATATATGTACATAATACTAACCCGGTTGTTAGTCTGAATTCATTTTTTTATCAGATAGCATAACGATGTGTGTGGAGGACAACAAAAATATTTAAACTAAGGGACTATTTAAGAATGAGAGAATAATCTTTAAATTTTAAAGTTTTGATCAACTTATATCTTACACCGAAAGGTACTAAAAGGTTATTGATAAAGAAAGAAAGATATCTTGTGGTCAAATGATAAGACACTATCATTTTAATCTCACCAATAAAATCTAATGAACCGTTTCTTTTTCATTCCTTTCCTTCATCAAGCGACCAGCCATAGCTCCATCCAAATTCATGTCTGCATCCAGACCGCCCTGGTTTGTGCCTGGTCATCAACAGGATTGCTCCGAGTTCCTCAAATATCTGATGGATCAGCTCCATGAAAACGATCGGCAGGGCCAGATCAAGAAGAGTCAGTCGTCAACTTCCCTGTCCTCTCATGGCAAAACAGGTAACGGCTACACTGGAATTCCGGACTCTAAGGACGGAATCCTTCTCACAAGCG
The DNA here is from genome assembly GCA_030265355.1 of Tritonia tetraquetra. NCBI lineage: Eukaryota > Metazoa > Mollusca > Gastropoda > Nudibranchia > Tritoniidae > Tritonia > Tritonia tetraquetra. The sequence goes on from JARBEQ010255535.1 coordinate 3,441, forward strand.
TCAAAATGAAATCACTCGATGACGGCAATTCGTCTGATTCTGCATCCATTTCAGACAAAGAGACTGAAAATCCGTCTTCGTTCGTCGAAAAGATTCTCCGAGGGAAAATGGAGACAACCCATCAGTGCCTTGTGTGTAAAACACACTCCAAACGGGTGGAGACGTTTTCTGACATCCCTCTGGCCTTCCCCAACAATTCATCAAAATTGTCGGGCTTGTCTCAGCCCAGTCTTGCTGGAGGCAGCGGAGATCCCTCACCAGTAAAAGAAGACATTTCCAAAGAGACCCAGGATGAAACTGCAAGTTGTGGCAGTAGTGCTAGTGCTACAGGCGCCTCTGGCCTTAGTTTGAATGACTTGATTGAATACTACTTAAAACCCGAAAAACTAACGGAGGATAACATGTACCATTGCGATACATGCGGAAAACTTCAGGACGGAGAGAGACAGATTCACATCGTTGAATCACCTCAGTACCTTATTCTCACTTTATTAAGGTTTTCCTATGATACAAAGCTGCAGACAAGGACAAAGATTTTTCAGGAAGTTCACTATCCTAGAACATTGTCTATTCCCGTGATTGGACATTCTAATACCCATTCGACGTCACGGCAGTCCAGTATGACGAGCCAACACTCCCGTTCTAACAGCTTGACCAACGTCATCTCCCTCAAAGATCCACGGCAAGAGGAGAAGGCTGAGAAAATTTTAGCCACGGCAAACGCCAAGTATATGGACAAACTCCGGACTCCGTCTGATCACTGTGACTTGTATGGACTTTCTGGTGTTGTGGTGCATTCTGGGAACTCGTCAGACTGCGGCCATTACTACTGCTATGCAAGACATTCCCAAATGGGTCACCCTGACCTCGACCAATTGGGAAAAGTTGAGCTGAACGGTTCAAAGATTGACCTTGATGACCTTGACCTTTTGTCAGACCAGTGGTATAATTTCAATGACAGCCGTATCACCAAAACCAGTTATGACTCATTCAGGTAAGTGAAACTTGTTTTGTTTTGTTATCCATAGCACTGTTTTGCCTTGCTCCATGTCCAGCATAGCTGAACACAGTCCTGGAAAAAAACTGGATCAGGTAGATAAGGCAAGCAGGTGATCAGCCCACGGTGCCCAAACTTTGAATGGCAAAATGAGTGTCACATTTTAGGTATTGCCCAAGTTTTGGCCATAACAATATTTACTGCTGCCTTGTTGGTAAACCCCTCAGATATAAGAAACCTGAGCAGATGTTGCCACATAAGGCATTGAAACTTTGAATTTATATTAATCAGACTTTCATGACAGTCACTGGAAAGAGTTTTTATTATCGCTTGTAGTATATTAATGTTGTATTAGTATGATTTTAATTATTAAAAACACTTTGTCGTTTGTTTGCATGTTGTTATCTCTATTAATGGTGCTGTCAAATTTGTCTGAAAAAAAAAATTCATGCAACTCGTGCTCAAGGATATTCCGAGTCTTGTCAAAGACAGAGAAAGAGAAAAGAAGTTTCTATCTTTGAAATGATCGGTCTGTCTCGAAAGGACACAGTATCTGATTTAAACACAAACATAAACAAATTAAACCGAGTTCAGTGAATACTGTTTGAAATATTTCCTCTTTTTGAAGGGTGGATTTGAATTTGTTCTCATTTTAGTATTAACTCGAGTCAATGCGCTCTTTGAGTTGCGTTTTTATTTGAGAGTGAAGAATTTTTGTCGGGCGCTGAAATGACCTTTCTGTGTCGATTGAGCCCTAAAACAGCAACAAACAAACAAAGAGTTTTTGTCTGATCAGTTGGTTGCTAACGGGCACCAACTTCCAGGGATTTTTTTTTCTACAAGTGAGAAAATAGTCACAGTGGGCTGATATCTTGATCCAGAGTGAATCCGCCTCATAGAGTGGACCCTACACTGTAATGGTAATGGGGAAATGGATAAGAAAGAAGACAAGAGAGAAAGGAAGTGACATGTTTCAAAAAGGATTATTTCTGAGTGGTTACCACATTGTGACAAGGGTTCAAGATAACAACATGATCATGTATCTCATGGTAGTGACAACTTTGATGGGCAATGGTGGCAACTAAAAAATAAAAAGGAATTACCGCTCCTGGTCGCCATGCAATGCAATGTTCATCAACTGTCCTTGTTATTTCCGTGACATATTTTAATAGTTTGTGATGACATTTTTGTTGTAAAAAGATATTCTCATTCTTTCCTTTTTTTTCAAAGTGAAAAGTTGAATTTTTGTCTTCTTAAAACAACATAAAGATCAGTGTGTGTCAAACTTTTTCTGAAACCTAATTTATAATTCATGAAACGAGAAGCCCTATCCTTTGTGACTCACCTTGTTGTGGTGGAGGCTATACCAAACAGATACAAGCATATCAGGAAGGCGTCAAATGAAGATCCAGACCAAGGTAAGGGGCCCTGAGGTGGCAGCCCCACCACTTATCTAGTGGGGTAATCTCCTACTTGCCGGAACCAAATGGATTCAAAGAAATAGGCAACTAATGGTACTAAAGGTTTTTGAAAGAAAGAAGAAACGAAAAGCACAACCAAATGTATCTTCAACAAACATTAGAGCCATGGCCCTTGTTTGGGATTGTTTGTCGGCAGAGAGATCAATTTTTTATTTTGTTATCATGAAATTAATTCAGAGGAAATTATTTTTAATTTAACTAATTTCTTCTCTCTTTAATCTGATTTCAGCAATTTGACAAAAAGATTTTCTACAGATACAGCTTATGTCTTGATCTATCGCAAACTTGACCTTTTAAGTCAAGCTTTGACCTCTGACCCCCCTCTGAGAACTGACTTACGGGATGCTATCACCAAGGACAATGAGAAATATCTTCATGTAAGAGTTTTTATTTGTCTTTTGTTTGTGTTTTTGTTTTCATTATTTTCCTATTTCAAGTCTGTCTGTTTTTACATCCACTTTTCCTTCCACTCTGTTGTATAGATCTTCTTCTTGAATGGTCTGTGTACATCTGGTCTGTGTACATCTGGTCTGTGTACATCTGGTCTGTGTACATCTGGGGCTTCGGTTTGCTACAGAAGCAAAGAATAGGTTCACTGTCTCTTCACACGCAAATCATAAGGTGCAACTGATGATGGTTGTGTGTTGGGTTAGCAAAAAGGAGTCGGAAGAACGGCTACTTTTCTAGCTCTATCACATTTTCTTCCTTCTCTTTGTTTGTTTGTTTGTTTGTTTGATCAAACCCCCCATACCGCAGAGCAGTGTTGGGGCCAACCCCACCTTCATCCATGAAAGACACACAAGATACCCCATATAAATGCAGGCACCCCGACTACCAAACATGGCTGAACACAGTGTTGGAAATGCTTTGGATCAATGAATTTCAGACAAGCAGGTGATCAGCCCATAACTCTTTATTGACACCACAAGCAATACACTGAGCAGTGTTAATCATAAGCAAGGCCAATAAACAAATTAATGTAACCCTTGTGATCATCCCCCAGATCCTTGAAAATGGTGAATGTCAAATTATTTTTTTTAATCCACTGACACATTTTTTACGACATATTTATCAGAACCTATCAAATGATTTGTAACCGTCTTTTGTTTTTTAGGAACAGGAGCTAGAAGCCAAGTCTAGGGAGGAGCAGCGTAGGAGATCTTCCTCCATTGGTTCGGAATCATTAAAGAATTGGAAAGATGATAAAGATGACGACGATATGTCTGGGAATGGTGGCGGAGGCGGCAGTCATTGTGGGGGGCCAATGGGTGGCATGGACAGTATGGGGCCGAGATTCGTCTTTTAAAATGTATTGTTTTATCTGGACAGGAGAGAGATAGTCTGTGTTTTGTAATGCTTTAGTCATTAATGTTATATAAATATCGACCTGCAACTATATTGTATATAGATATATTATAAATGTCTTGTTATAAAACTCACACATTATGCAGTCCTATTACTATATTGTACAAAAGTTTAGAATTGAATTTTTATTTTTTAAAACACACATGTTACGGTAGCATGTTTTATCTATAAAATGATTTGTTTTGATATTGTCCAATCCCCTGCAATGATAATCGGAATGGAAGCATTAGCGTCAGGCGTTGCTCATGACAAAGTTGTAATTTGTCTGTGACTTATGAAGGAAGAAAATAGAAACATTTTAATTGTTTTAATGTAATTCTTATAGATATATATATATATATTAATGAGCATAATACTGTAAAGATATGAGGTTTTGTCATGTGTAATTATAATAAAAAATATATTTTACTCATTTTATCATAGATGGAAGAGAATTGATTCATATGTTCTTATTTCTTGTAAATATCAATGGCCTGATATCAGCTCACTTTGTGAATGTTTGAAAGATTGAATGTGTCATTGTGCATTGTGAATGTTTTGAAATCTGATCAAAGTCGTTCAGGCTAGGAGGTAAACCTGACCAAAAAATAATGATATGTATTTAATCAAAAACCGTTCTAAAATGTGCAGGAAAATGATCTTGTTCTTGTGGTTGCTATGGCATTGGCAGTCATTTGATTTAGTTTACATCAACTTTGAATTGATACTCCTTTACTGTACTATTTGATTTGGAGAATTTGAATTTTGATTCATGAATGTATCTACTGATTATATTTTAAGTAACCCTCTGCAATAGATTTTTGACATATTAGATAGTTGGGATTTTTTTTCCCAAAAAATGTTACCATCTTCTTTGCTAAAACTTTTGTATAAAGTTCAACACCATAGAAAAGTTTAGAAAACGTTGCTTGGTTGAAGTCATATAACAATTTTTAAAGAACTCCGTTGAGAATATAAAAAATAGTAGCGATTGTTATTGGGGGGGTGGGAATCATTTTGAGAACACTACATGGAAGGACAGTAGTTTATAAGTTGACGCATTTTTGTGAAATTTTATTCCGCACTGTTTACTATTGACGTTTTAGAATATTTGAGCCTTTAGCCCTGTATTTCTTGTACAAAGGCCAGGTGTTCAAATTATCTGCCACTCCTAGCCTTAAGGTAAATAAATAATTTTGGAAGAAGGTGTTGAAATTGATTATATATGTCCATGCAAGTGGTGAATGATAATTTGTTTGTGTGACAATACGATACATGCTTTTGGAAAATATTGGTACTTTTATTTATTCAAAGTTCTTTGATCAGAATTGTCATCACACAGCTTTAATGCGGAAAGGTCTATATTTTATTCTCCTGGTAAACAAAGCTATAAAACCTGGCATAGACACCCCTTTGGGGATGGTAGTGGGATATAGTAGTCAGTGCGTAGGAATCTTTAAGATGCCTAGGTAAAATATTTTGGCCTGTTTCTTTTTAAATGTCCTGATGCACACAGGTTGTGTTGGTCTATATCTAAAGACTGTGAAAACATAATATTTGTTGTTTTATTACCTTCTTAGCGTTACGAAACTTGTATTTAGGAATCATAGGCAGGAATCAGGAAACGTAATGACCATAATATGTGCCAAACTATGTTATGTTTCTGTATAGACAGGGATCTTAGTCAAAGACGCGGAATACACTTTATATTGGTTACGGGGTCTATATAGTCCATTGAATTGTTACGGGGTCTATATCGTCCATTGAATTGTTAAGGGGTCTATATCGTCCATTGAATTGTTACGGGGTCTATATCGTCCATTGAATTGTTACGGGGTCTATATCGTCCATTGAATTGAACCACATCACACTAATTTCATTGGTAACCTTGACAACACATTGTTTAGAAGGATTGACGTCTAAGATAATGTATTATACTGTAGCGATATAGTGCAGTTATATTAATGATAGCGCCATGCCATGTTAAACGGGACACTTTTATTTTGCATAATAGATTAATTGAAATGATGTTTGTGATGAATCTCTCTTTGTTGATTCTCTACAATGAATTCTTTGAAGTCTTTCATTCAATTCATATTATAATATCATTTTTAGAATTAGAGAAATATTGAATTCAAGGCCACTAAACATTTGTATAATTTCACTTTCTTCTGATTGTAGATACAATCCTCATGCCCTTCTTGCCATTCAAGGTCATTTATATCAAGTTTCCATGTATCGCTTAATCAGGTCTAGCTCTAGTTCTCCAAAAAGGTTTTATTGTCATATTGATATATGTACTTCATTTAGGGAGTGTTGATAAGTGACATTGAATTATCAGTTTTGGGAAAGGACATGGTCAGATGATCATTGCCTCCTGTAGGGAGCCTGTATATTGAGGAAGTGGCTGGGAGTCGGGGGAGCTGCTGGCAGTCATCTATGATTTCTATTTTTGGTATTGCTAACATATTGGGTGTTCACTTCCATCTTGTCACATTTCGCATGGTACGTGTTGATTTCAACACCAACAACTACTGATTCTAGATCTACTGTTGAATTCATAACATCTATATTCACATAAGATTCACCATGATAAAAACCACAGACTATATATCCATATTTGGAAAAGATATATTTATATTTGTTTTTGTTTTTTGGATCGACTGTTTTCTTAATTTTTATCAGAATAATTTGTCACTAAATTTCCTCTTCAGTCCCTAATTCAATCATTTTTTTTCATCTGTCGTGTTGAAGGGTTTGTGTGTTGATGATAAAACAATCAAAAGCTAATCGATGGACTTAGGTGTGTGTTATTATTAGACTTATTCATAATGCAAATTATCAAATGCTAAAGGACCTTGTAGAAAATCACCTTACAAAATCAAGTCTTTGTTTTGTCGTAGTTTATATTTCGTAACTGTGTTTATTCCATATTGAAATGACTGGAATTGTTCTATAATTCACTTGTATAAAACTCTGGCATATTCATATAATTTATACTTTAAACGTGTCTCTCTCTGTGTACATATATATATATATATATATATATATATATATCAGAGTTTACATTGTTGAGTTATGACATCATTATAATCATGTTATTTCATGACACATTTAAATTAAATATATATATATATATATATTATGTGAATTACCTGTGTTATACAGTGGTTGTATTATAGAATAATATATATACACAAGGTTATAAAATCCTTTCTGTTTGGTGGATATGTAGAACAACCTAGTGATGATATCCCCTATCCAAATTGTATAATTAATTTTCATACCAATGGGTGTGCGAATAATGACCTGGTTCATCATGTGTCCAAATTATAGACTAATAGTTATCTTTCTTTCTTTATCATTTTCCCTTTCGGTGTCCTAGATAATCTTCCTCCAACCTAGTAGTAGTAGTATGTCCTTTATCTTTAAGGCTCATAGGGCTGGAACTTAACCCGGTGCTAAACCGGTCCACGCGCTTTCCTTTGTCTTCTATCCCCGTCACCTATCGTCCCCGCTCCCATGGAGCTTTCTGTTCTTGTCCTGGAATGAGATGATCCGGTTTTGCTTGGGGTT
>JARBEQ010255546.1:0-10838 GCA_030265355.1 Tritonia tetraquetra
AGAGACAGAGAGAGCGAGAGAGAGATAGAGAGAGAGAGATAGCGAGAGAGAGAGAGAGAGAGAGAGAGAGAGAAAGAGAGAGAGAGAGAGTTGGAACGAGACAGAGATGAGAGAGATCAAAAGATGGATTGGGGAGAGAGAAATAACGATAGCGAAAGAGGTATTATAGAAAGAAAAAGGGGTGAAAAAGGGGGGGGGGGGGTTGAGTGGTGGAGACCAATGCAGAGTGAAATGAGAGTGTCCGTGCGGTTGTATTTTGTTCGGCACCAAATCAGACAATGTATTCAGTTCCAGAACGGGGCGAAATTTAATAACATTGGCAACATAACATTTGCTATCCCTTGTAATCAGTTAGGATTTAATGGTGTATTTTGGTTTTGAAAACATTTGGCCAATGACCACACTATGACAATTCGTGCATCAGGGACAAGTATGCATTAAATAATTATTTTGTCTATTTAAGATTTTTTTAAATGTTATTCGCGTTTACTTTGCTTTTGTCATCACAAGAAAATTAAATTGCAAAATACCTTCCATAATTAAGTCACTTACATTTTTGACGCAGCGCCGCTTCAAGTGACGTCATTTCCTCCTTTCCCATTAACTCTTAATTCCCAATATACCAGATTGTCATTAGGCATTGCAAGGAATGCAAACCATGAAGCAATCATTTGCATAAATGGTGCTTGGGTACCAGTCGTATTTCAGCATTAAGGGATCGGATCTAAAATGTCTGCAGCGACGTATTCATGAACTGGACCACTTAGTGAAACCGATAAGGGCAACCCGTGGCCACATGTTAAATCTTAACACTTGGAGTGCCAAGTCCTAATAAAGAAGGGCTGATCTGAAATTATTTTGCAGAATCAGTTGAATAAATAAGATCTACATTCATTTTACAATGAACTGTGAACATTTGATAAAGATCAATTAAAGAAAATGTTATTTTGACAATCTAAAAAAAATCTAAGCTGTCTGTTTTCTCTTCAGCTGAAAAAGATGACAGGCACTCAGGGATTATAACATTCAAATAAGTCTGGCCAGAATTCTCGTTTCCTTCGTGTAATGATACATTCCACCATTCAATATTTAAAATCAGTTGTATGCTCCTTTCAACAATTTGAGATATTTTTTGAGTCATAACATCGTCATTTAAAAATGTTCTCTGATAATTCTTGAACTCGAGTGTAGCCGAAAAAAAGCCCTTTCAACTGTTTGACCTGGTTGGGATTCGAACCGTGGACCTCCGTTTGTTTTGGCGAGTGCACTACGATTGTGTGCCATAGAGGAATCGCATTCTATATTTATCACAATATAACAACACCTATCTACCATAAATCTGTGTTAACCAAGGAAATAATTTAAAAAACAATGTTTAAAGAGTCTTTAGGCCCAGATTACAGTGGTATCATTGGATGGTGTTGACAGTGTGATTTGGCGAAACGGGGCGAACTGACTTGGGAACGAATCTGGTAAATCCGTAGAGGTAATCTATTTAAATAGATTGTGCCTATGGGTACATCACAGATACTGTTTCAATGTGTCAACTGATCTATTACCAATTTCTACGCATAAACGCAATGAAATACTTTATCGTCGCCACACATTATATGACTAAAGGGCTGAGAAATACCTTGACTACGGTATAGATATCAAGTTCAGTGTCTAAAGCCGCCACCAAATCTAAAAGTTGCTGGGTTTTTTGTTACATTTTGATAACAGCGATTAAACCACGCTGGCTAGGAGTGACAAATTCTCCCAGTTCTCCCTATATCTGAGATGTGACCAAAAGGGCAACAGTAATTTGTTTATTTGGCCGTCAAATGATTAATACTTCCCATTGTATTGCTCTTTTCGACAATACGTTGATGGTTGGAACAGTTAGTTGATCGCCTGCTTGTCTAAGATGCTTTTCCAAGTCTACGTTTTGCTACATGGTAGTTGTGCACAGTTGCAACAGAACATAAAGCAGGTCTCAACTCTGCATTGCGATATTAATTCGGCTTGATCAAACAATCAAACAAACAAACGTTTACCACGATGAGCCATAATGTGTACCTTAGGTCTTGACAGTTCAGTCAGCGTGTCCCCTCATTCAGACACGGCCTCCTTTCAAACTTGGCACTAATACCTGTATCCTATCATCATATCCTGTTTAGACTTATTGTTTTTCCTTCTCAACATGTCTTACAGCGTACAGGTTGTATAAACATTGGGGGTTTTACAAGCGCGTGCCTTAGGGTACTTTATTTGTATTTAATGATTTAGAAACAAAAACCATGGGATGCAAAGATCAAAGAAGATTTTGGGAAATATTTGGCAAATTATATTCTACATCGGCGATTACGGATGAATTGTCCGCAAGAGAAAACGGAGTTAAATTTTGGCAGTTTAAAGGGAAGTACCTGTTTATCAAGATCAAAGCATTATCGATTTAAATCAATATTTAGAAAAGAAAAAATGTATGAGTTTTGTTATAGTATTGTGTGCCCAACCCATTGTACTGTTCTACGGTATAGGATGGCAAAACTACAACGGAAGTAGAAGCACAGGAATGAGGCCGGATTTAGATGAAGATAGTCTCTAGGCTCTTCAACTAGTGCTTAACCCTGTTTTGACGGCGTGAAGTGGACACGAGACTATTTGTCACTTCATGGATATGACGCTGATCTATCGCAACTCTAACGTTGTCAACTATCTTATGGGAATACGTATCCATTTCACATCGTAGTAGAATAAAACAATAGGAGTGAGCAACGTTTTCAAGCCTCTGAAATGTTCGTCAATAAGTGTCGATAACGAACTTTGAAAAACGTTTTTTTTTACCACATTCTTAAGACATGATAATGATAATAATAACATCTCTTCAACAGATTGAAATACCTTGGCCGTCTCTCGGGTGGAATCTAAACCGCAGATCACTTGTACCAATGGCCGGCCGCTTAATCTATGACACATCCTAAATGATTAGATGCGTCTATTTTTTGTTTTAGAAAGGCGATGAAGAACATATTTCTCAAACGTCACATGCCATTTTCTGGATTTACTAAATACTGCTGTGAGATGAGGTTTGAGTAATGAATGTTTTTATACCTTCATTTATCTTCCCATAAATCAAATGTGTCTACCGCTTTGGTCCACAAACTCTCCTTTCACCACCTTGATTTCGATCCAGGAATAAGGCCAGGAACTACTTTAGAATTTGGTGAGAAAGAACAGGTAGTTCACTACGTGAGCAGCATCTTGACTCGCCGCGCCTTCCGACATTCCATAAACAAATCATGTCAATACTGATGGATCCGATCTGCTTAGCTTTCCACAAGATCGGGCTGTCTTGTTTATGTGAACCAAATACCCGCATTTTGTTACATCAACAATTGGGAAAATGTTATTGGTTTTTTGTTATTTTGTGTTTACCCACATGTCCTTTCAGGGGCGTGCTGGGAGCGAAGGGCTATTAATTCTTTGTACTAATTTGGTACCGATGATTTCTTGTTTAACCTGAATTGCTGCTAATGTTCTCCTTTTGTCTTAATGGCATATATAAAAGAACAATGAAATAAATGCATAATTAAAAAGATGTATTTATTCTTTCTTCATCATTTTCCCAATTTTCCTTTCACTGTCTGGATATTAGTGTCAGAGACAGTAGTCCTCCAACTTACCTTGTTCTGTCACTTTCTCTTTTATGTGGCAAAACCTGCTCAGTTTTCTTTAAGTATAGCTGTGGAGTTTACCAGCGAGGCAAAAGTAAATATTGGTTTGGCCAAAACGGGCAGCACCTACAACTGTGACGTCCATTGTGCCATTCAAGGTTCGGGGCTGTGAGTGCCTTATCTACGAATAATATGCAGTTGTTTTTGCAGCAGCAGTCAGTTGTAGTAGAGGTAGTAGCTGTTGTTGTTGATGCACCAATATCAGTACCATAAATACCATTGGTATCTTGTTTATTACTACCACTGGTATTTATTACTATTTCTGACGTATCGCTTATCATTGTTTTATCTATTGCATAATTAACTCAATAATACGTTGTTTGTTTGCGCTGAATAATAATACGCTGTGTATATAGGCGGCCTAATTATTCGGACAAACATGTCATGCGTACAGTAAACACGTTGATTGATATACTTTGGGAAGTGAATTGAGCATTGTAAACACAGTGTATGTAATATATCCCGTTTATCGTTTGGACAGGATCAATATCAAATAATGATAAATGGGTGGTGTTTGTGGCCGAGGGTAAACACACGGCTCCTGATAGTATGCAGGTTCATAGTTTGAATCCAGGCTTACTTTGGATTTATGATTAATGTACCAGGTGTTAGAAACCGAAGATTTAACAGATAAATTCTTAATATTTGAAATACATTATTGTGTCAAAAAGGATGTAACCAACGATCATCTACAATAAGATATTCAACTCGGCGTATTTCACTATATATTGAGTGAGGAAAATTTATGAGTAGATTCCCTTGCACCTTGTGTGCTAGTCGTGCCATATAGAACGCATTGTATGATTTTGCGCGATTTTGTTCACATAATTTTGATAAAAGGATGCATTACGACCATACCATTTTTTATCGAGTATTGAACGCACCAAAAAAATAATAGAGCACCAAAACAATAAGAGAATTATGGGAACACACGATGATAAAGGGACGTCACTCTCATTCGTCATCGGTAAAATTCAATGAGTTGAATATCTTATTGTAGATGATCGTTGGTGGTAGTGAAACAAGTGGTTAAAGAAGGTTGGTAGGCTTTGTTATTCCCTTAAAGTTGAATCTGGCATGGCGCCGTCATATTATGTATCTCGTCATTTCAGCGCGGCATTGTGCTGTTGATGATGAAGATGAAGATGATGATGATGATGGTGATGGTGATGGGTGGTGGTGGTGATGATGACGATGATGATGATAATGATGATGGTGATGGTGGTGGTGGTGGTGATGATGGGTGGTTGTGGTGGTGATGATGATGGCGATGATGATGATGACGATGATGATGATAATGATGATGGTGATGGTGGTGGTGGTGGTGGTGGTGATGATGATGATGATGGAAAGGTGGTGGTGGTGGTGATGATGGCGATGATGATGATGACGATGATGATGATGATGGCGGCGGCGGTGGTGGTGATAATAATGACGATGGTAATGATGATGATGATGATGATGATGATGCAACGAGAAATAGATGAACCTACAACAGCGAAAAGGTAAACAGATACCACGACGACAAATAATAAGTAGAAATCTCCAGATAAGCTCACCATTGCAGTGTGCACGTGAAGAATGAGTAAACAAACGACACAGAACCAGCTGATAAAAGGGGAGATCACTGTGGTTCCATCTCGTTAAGATTATGAATCACTTCTATCGATTGCTTAAGCCTGGATCAGATAAAATTTAAAATAGAGAGTATGGCAGCCGTCTCCATAATCTTCCGATTCGTTGTTGCTTTGATAGACACCGGAGTAACAATGATACGATGTTATGTAATCAATGTGCTTTCCTTTCATTCTAATCTTTTAATTGAAAAGTTGTGCATGTTAAAGAACTCTTGGCAGTTGGAAATCGAGAAGAGTAGCCCGAAAGGAAAATTATTATTATTATTATTGCTCTTTTTGAGCACCTCTGTATGCATATGTGTGCGTATATTTCTGTGTCTGTGTAGTGTTAATGTAAACAGATTAAGTTATATCACGACATCAATACAAACGTGTGTTACACGATACTTTCTTTCTTCTTTCTTATCCAGTTCCTTTTTACCAATACAGTGTAGGGCCACCACTATGAGGCTGGATTTCTCTGGATCAAGATATTACGCCAGCAGGTGATCAGCCCACTGTGACTTCTGTGGTAGGAATTAATTTTGCCCGGACAGCGGCCTACTCTTATCGATTTTTAACCGACAAGGGTTCTTTAAAGTGCGCAACGTGCACACGGGACCTCCGAGTTTATCGTTCGTCTCCGATAGGACTAGGTTCTTTGGTCCCACCTACCTGAATAGGATCAGGGGAGTAGCATATAGGTTTTCACAGAGTTTCAAAGAGAAAAATACCAGACAGTGTCGCTGCCGGGAATCGAACCCGGTACCTTTCGCCTCAGAGGCGAGAAAGGTACCTCTGCGCAACTGGGACCCGCGTTACACAACACAACTATGTGTCAACAACATTGGGCTACCTGGGTTGGGGAGGGGTGGGGGCGTGGGCGTCATAGCAAAGAGGAAACGAATTCACATTTTTTTTCTTTTCAGTTTCTCGGATTTTTATGGAAATAAATCCTATCAGAGAAGGACTATAAACTGGAGGTCCTGCCTTTGATATGATATTATTTCATAATGTGCTACAAAGGGTAAACTTTGTATAAACAAGGAAGCAATGTGTAACGGTGCCAGAAAAACTAAGCAAAAATGAGAAAATTGACATGTCGAACTTGGGAATCGAACCCAAGGCTCCCACGCCGCCAGACGTTTGGGGCGATACGAGGAAACCTTCTTGCACAGTGAGCGACCGCAACCACTTCTCACTGTGCAAGTCGATTTCCTCATATCGCTTTAAAAGTTTAACGATAATGGGACAAGTCAACCCCATGTAAAAAAAAAAAAAGAAAATTGTCAACTTGTAAGCTTTACACCATTGACAACTCATATCAAAGGCTGTCTCCGATAGGACTTGATTCCATACGGAATTAAAACTCAAAAGAGGGTTCAAAGGGGGAAAAAGTCACCCGGTCGCGGCCGGGATTAAAACCCTGGACGTTTTGCACACTTGCTCAGAGTGGTAGAACATCCCAGCTTTTATCAAGTGCTGAGGGGGTACCCACAAGGGCTACAGTAATTTGTTTATTGGCCCGACTTTGATTAATACTGATCAGTGTATAGCTCATGGTGCCAGTAACGAGTTAAGGACACAGTTGGCTGATCACCTGCTTGCCTTACACTCGCTGATCCAATCAGTTTCCGGCTCCTTGTCCAGTCGTGTTTGGTGGTCGGGGTGCCTGCTTTTATGGCATGTATCTCGTGTGCCTTTCATGGCTGAATATAGGGCTGGTCCCAACTCTGCTCTGTGTTATCAATGAGGCTCGGTCAAACAAACAACAAATGTATCTCGTGTGCCTTTCATGGTTGAACATAGGGCTGACCCCAACTCTACTCTGCGTTATCAACGAGGCTCGGTCAAAACAAAACAAAAAAACACCTTTAAACACACAAAGCCCTATTTGAAAACACCCTGACAAACCTTGAACCTCCCGAAAACGTATTCATTTATCTCCCCTTGTCGCCAACTTGATCGAATTTGTCTCGCCGACGGCTCAATTTTCTAGGCGTTTGGAACTCCAGAAATAGCATTAAATTCAACTTTGATTCACGGATGAAACAAACCTAACATAAAAACAAACAAAAAAGAGACTCTGGTTTATCATCATCAACTATAACTACAACAGCGCTATCATCCGTGGCAGAGTAGTAGCACCATCATCATCATCATCATCATCATCATTATCATTACCATCATCATTATCATCATTAATATCATCATCATTATCATTATTATCATCATTATTATCATCATCATCATCATTATCATCATCATTGTTTCCATCATCATCATCGTCATCATCATCATCATCATTATCATCGTCATTATCATCATCATCATTATCATCATCATTATTATCATCATCATCATTATCATCAGCATCAGCATCAGCATTATTATCATCAGCACCATCATTATCATCATCATTATCATCATTATTATCATCATCATCATCATTATCATCACCATCATCATCATCATTATCATCATCATCATCATCATTATCATCACCATCATCATTATTATCATCACCATCATCCATATCATCATCATTATTATCATCACCATCATCATTATCATCATTATCATCATTATCACCATTATCGTCATCATCGCTTAGCTTTTCCTTTCTGAAAAGTTTCTTGTCGAAATAGCTCTCCGTTCTTGCTTCCTTCAGAGTTATAGTAAAGATCCCGGTGATATCTCCCGTTCTGACCGCCATCTTTTTGGACCTTCTGCTGCTTTAGTAAATTGGCTCATTAGATTTTATGGGCAAATTTCTTCCTTATTTTTTCTTCTTTTTCTTCTTCTTCTTTTTCGTCTTTTCTATCTCTTCTTTTTCTTCTTCTTCTTCGTCTTTCTTCTTCTTCTTCTACTTCATCTTCTTCGTCGTCTTTCTTCTACTACTTCTTCATCATCATCTTCTTTTTCTTCTTCTTCTTCTTCAAGTTCTGCCGTATGGCGTTGGCGATCATACTTCCCACTGTCTCTCGCGCATAATACTATGTCTGTGTTTTCTTTGTGTAACCAGATCTTCACGACGTCAAGACACTAAAGACACTGGTATCTTTGTCTGCTCGTTTCCCTGCTAATGTCTCCAGTTGTATTGTTTCTTATACTGTCTCCCTTCATCACAGGTTCGGCCGAATGCATCGTTATCGAAGATTGATCATCACGAGAGTTGCCGGAACCGGAAATACCCGCTGAAAGGAAATACCGCTATGAGCATATCTATGTCCCTTACCTTTTGTACATATCTATAAAAAGGTATCTGAAAGAACAGACGTGAAAATGAAAGGTCAAGTATAATGTTGATTACGGTTGTTGTTGTAGTCTCTACTTTTTAAAATGTTTGTCTGATCATGTGTCTAGAGATCATGCGGAAACGAAACACTGCACAAGCACGAATTCGTGCATATTGATATATGAATCTTCCAACGTATTACATTATAAGCATATTAGAAGCTACTCTGGGGCAGTTAGAAACTATTGTTTTAATCAGTACATCCGTTCTCTCGGTTTATTTCCTTTGAACAAGAAGGGTAAATGGTGACAGTGCGTTTGTGAAATGCATGACAGCACAATTTCTCCCTTTTTCTTTCTTTCTTTCTTATCCAATTCCCTGTTGCTATTACAGTGTAGGGCCCGCTCTATGAGGCGGATTTACTCTGGATCAAGATATTAGGACAAGCAGGTGATCAGCCCACTGTGGCTTTTTGTGGTAGGATTTAATTTTGACCGGAGAGCAGCCCTTCGGCCTACTCTTCTTGATTTTCAACTGCCAAGGGTTCTTTAACGTGTACAATTTGGACACGGGACCTCCGAATTTATCGTCCGTCTCCGGTAGGACTAGGTTCTTGATGCCACCCACCTTCATAGGATCAGAGGAGTGGCAAATTGGTTTATATCGAGTTTTATGAAGAAAAACACCAAATGTCGCCGCTGGGATTCGAACCCGGTACCTTACCTGAGCCACTGGGACCCCCTCTCTTTTTTAACACCTTCAGGCCAGCGGTTTCTCTGGATCAAGGTATTAAGCCAAGCAGGTGATCAACACACTGTGACCTTTGTGGTAGGGATTCATTTTGCCCGGAAAGCGGCCTTGTGGCCTACTCTTAACGATTTTTAACTGCCAAGGGTTTTTTTAACATGCGCAACGTGAACACGGGACCTCCGAGTTTATCGTCCGTCTCCGATAGGACTAGGTTCTCTGATCCCACCTACCTGAATAGGATCAGGGGAGTGGCATATAGGTTTTCACCGATTTTCACGGAGAAAAAGTACCCGAAGCTGCCGGGAATCGAACCATGTACCTTTCGCTCCAGAGGCAAGAACCGAACCTCTGCGCCACTGGGACCCCATGCACACCTTATTCAAGTCATAATAATATATCGACTCCGTTTCAACAGAACTTAAATGTGACGCTCAAATCCCCACAGTACAGCCTTGAAAATTCAGAAAGCTGGGTCCAGATAGAAAAAAAAATCTGCACAACCCGGATTCGAATCACAGACCTTAGCACCAAAGGCGAATGACTCAACAACTCGGCCATGTGGATGCCCCTCTATCCCTTCAAATAGATTCATCAATTCAAAAATTATATGACTCGGTCCCTGACCAAGAGACGGGGAAATGTATCTCGTATCCTCATAGTTTACGCACATATTGTGTCATGATATCATATGGATTCCATATCTATAACCCTTTACTCAAACACTGCGAAATTACCCGCACACTACGTGTAAGTAATACTAGTATCATGAAAATGTAGCCGGCACGGATGATAATCATACTGTAATCAAGCTAGGGCAAGGAATGGAAATGTTATAAGTGACAGAAAAACACAGAAAAATAGCCATAGAAAGGAAATTGGAAAAGACGACGGTGGGAATCGAACTCACACCGGGGCGTACGACAACACCGCCTAGCCGGAGACCGAGGCCACACTCTGACTAACTGAGCTAATTTCTGGTGCCACTCCCCTTCAATTCATTTATAATCGAGCTTGTAGTCAAATGTTAAGGCCCCTTTTGATTTTAGGCAAGGCCTTTTAAATTCTGTTAAAAAAATATGCGTTGTGTTACTTAGATTCCAGGCACGTGAGACGGAATATTCCAAACAAACGAAACAACTCAATTCAAACCGGTAAAGTACGATAAAGGGACATAATCCTACTTTTAAAACAACGCTAGTTCGTGTGTTTAATAGGTGTGGAAGTGTGAACGTGTAAACACATTTTAAATTTGTTGGCAAATGAATGGCAAAGTCAAAACGGGAAATCCACCGCTCCTCTCTTAATTTCTTTAAACAAAAGAGCCGAGATCAAACAACAATTTCTAACTCTGACGTCGAAACAGCTCGAGACGGCTCTCATTCGTAGAAGAGGGTGTTCTTCCCATGTCCCAACATTGCTTTTGTGAACACAAAACAAATACAAGAAGGTAGAAGAGAAGGAGGAGGAGGAGGAGGAGGAGGAGGAGGAGGAGGAGGAGGAGGAGGAGGGGAGGACGAA
>JARBEQ010255590.1:0-10836 GCA_030265355.1 Tritonia tetraquetra
TGTTTTGTTTGGGGGGGGGCTTGTGTGTTTGGGGATTTTGGACTCTGGTGGATATAAGCACAAATCGACTGTATGGTTACTACTTCATATAATAATTTACTGATACTAAAACACGTTTTCCTACTAAAATACTATAACCTTTTAAAGAACTACCAGCACCTTTATTCTATACTAACTCAACAAGGGTCACTTAGAATAGGATGGCCAGGGGGAAAAAAAGAAGAAAAAAAAAGGTGAACTTATAATATTATGATAGATCTGTTCATGATGGTAATGTAGGATAATTAATCAACGTTTGATGATAGATCAGCGTACGATCAAAGATCAGCGTACGATCACAAAAAAGAACAAAGCATTGCTAATAGATCCACAGAAGAGATTTGATATTTGTTTGGTCAAAACTGAATGTTCATAAAATGGATTAGATAGTATGTGATTACCTCTCCCATGTTCCTTTTCGGGACCCTGCCCGTTTGTTTGGCCATTGTGTGTTTGAGGACGGGGGCATTGCTTCCGTGAGCTGTGGAAAGAATTAGAAATATTAGATACGTGTCATTCAGTGCATGAACTGACCAATTTGATCAGACTTTTGTTTGATCATGTGGATCTGATCCAATCGGCTAGACAGAGGCACGACAAATGACCGCGATTTGCCCACCCATTACTCATAACTCCCCAGTTCAAGACTTCGAACAAAATGGCCCAAGAGAAGATTATACCATCATTTCGTGTACCTTGTTTATTTGTTTGATCAAATCCCATTAATACCGTAAAGCAGTGTTGAGCCAGACTCCATATTCAGCCGTGAAAGGCACACAAGATACCCGGTAAAAATCGAGGCACTCTGACCACCAACCATGGCTGAAAACAGGGTTGGAAATCCTCTGGATCAAAGAATTTTAGACAAGCAGGTGATCCGCCCACTGTGTCTTAAAATCTGTATTGACACCATGAGCAATACACTGGTCAGTTTAAATCATGATCAAAGTCAATAAACAACTAATGTAGTCACCTCTTCAGCTATGTAAGAACTGGGAGAAATTCGTGTACCTTGGTACTTAATTCTGAATTTAAAAAAGCAAAAAAGAGAGTTTAAGTACAACATTTCTTATAATAAACTGTTTCTATACTCTCTTGATTTGATTCTCTGTAAACAATCAAACGATCTCTATTTTTCAATAAATCATAATGGTAAATTGTCTATAGACTAACTTGCCTTTGAGGTCTTGTTGCTAAAGTTAGGGCAGCACTAATTATACATTAAAATGCAATCGGTTTTTTTAATAATCACCCATAAGCGGGGTCTCGACCGATCCATTTCACAAGATAATGTTATAGCCATACTCTTACAGAACGCTCTTTCAGGTGGTGCTTTATAGTACTTGCGTACGCCTAAATAACGGTACCGCGGTTGTTTGGAGCAACGATTTCCAACTAATCAGGATTTTTTAAAGTTCCCTTCTTCGTATGTTGTCCTTAATGTTGTAATTTGCGTTTTGTTTGGGTTTTTTTTTTTTTAATCTGGTTTCATTAAGCCACATTTTCAGGACGCTTTTCTGGTCATAAGGCACGTCTTGATTCTCCTAACAAACAAAAAAAGATTTTAAAACGAAACAATATGATGTACTTTATTCGTTCAAGATGATTAGCTCCAGGTTGAGCATAGGCTCCACAATCAATATTCTGATTCGTTATAAATCGTCGCCTTAAACATCTGCCTCATGGTCAATCGACGTTACCACTGTCGCTCTAAAGTATAGATTTTCAACCAATAAGACCATTTCTTGGTCGTTTTGTGTTTCTTTGTTCATTGTTCTGATGATCGTTCTTACTATTGGCAAAGAGGTTTCTATCAAAGATGTGTGTTCTACTGGAAACGGGGCCTTTGCTATCTTGTAGCATCTATGAGTAGTATCTCCGATCTCTCGATTCGAGATTCAAAATTCTTTGGCAACAACGGTTACACACATGATAGATCTATCTAATGTAATGGAAGATGATGTTTAATTGTAAAACAAGTAACGATATCGAACTTTTTCGATGACATGGCGATTTGAACTTGGCAAGTCGAGCCATGAAGCTAAATGAGAACACTCCATTTTGAGCATAACTTAAAAAAGCTTACAAAGGGGAATCCCATTCGCCTCTCCGTTTGTGACTTACGGTTCGAGATTATCTTAGCATTCAATTTCATCTTCGGTGGTATGCTAAGGCTAAATCTTGACTTCTTGTACTTACCTGTCAGATAGACTCCTATTAAAAAAAGTCCAAGTAACACAGCAAACGCCGCTCTTAATCTTTTTTGACCTAATACTGGAAGCATTTTTATCACGAAAGATGTCAGCACGCACAATGAGTTGTAGATCAACAACCAAACTTTTTGACGGTATATTCTTCCAAACACTCCCAACTTTGTTACTTTATCTTGATGCTTCGTGTTGTGCCGATCTTATAGTGTTGCTACCTGAAAAAAACCGTAATTTAAAATATTTAATTAATTAATTAAAGTAGCAAAAACTATACTATGAATGTTGATAAACAAAATTAGAAGAAACAAAGTCCCACAGTGCTTGTGGAATTGTCTTTGTAAGTCCTACATGTCTGCGAGATTGTCTGTGCAAGTGTCTGCAGGATTGTCTGTGCAAGTCCTACAGTGCCTGCGGAATTGTCTGTGCAAGTCGTTCTGACCTCGTGACATGTTCGCGCCATTCAAGCTTCAGCTTCTTCGCGGTCGTCAGCAGGTACGACCGTGATAGCTTGTTTAATTTGTTGCTTACTTCTCTATTTACTAGCACGGACAGTAATTCCATATATGATCACACAAGGAGCAAGGGAATAGAGGACTAAAACTAATGAATTACAAATACACGATGTCTCCACCACCACCTTTAATACTGTCGTTGTTTTGTTGTTGTTATCGGTGTTGTTCTTGTTCTATTTTTTCTGTCTGTTTTTTTTTTTGTTTTGTGTCTTTGGTGGATATTAATGCACAAATCGACAATATGACTACTAACATTTCTAACAAATGACTAAAACGAATGCCCAAAAAGAATGTGTTCTCTAACACATTTTTTTCCAGCTGAAATAATATAATAACCTTTGAAGAACTACCAACACCGTTACTCTATACTAACTCAACGAGGCTCACATAGAAAATGATGGCCAAGGGGAAAAAAACAAAAGTTATGAGGTCATTGTAGTTTCCGGAAGCATATCGTCTATATATAAGTGCTATTCTTTACTTTATATGAGTCCACGATTATCAAGCATATGGGAATGCAGAGTTGACCAGAGAGCTAAGCGAAATGCTTTTGTCTTTCCAGAAGACGTTTAGTTTTGACATTGCTGTCATTGTCTTTTTATGTGTGTGTACGTCCGCCTAACAGGCTGCGTTTTAGTTGTGCTGTGGATCAACTTAACTTCCAGTGTTTTTTAGTAGTTTTACAAGAATTTCAATACCTATTTTTACAGCATCATATTTCTAAAGTATGTATTTAAAATATTGTATTTCAAAATGCACTTTTAATCAATGGTAATTTTACAAATTTCTTTCTCATGGAATTTACAATTTTAGCCATTGCCTATTTTTTTACCACGATTTTACTCAAGCCAGAAAACTTTTTTTGAATCATCGTCCTACCCCTCCTCGCAGGGTTAACAACAAACGTCTATGTCACAAAACACAAAGAGAAACATTCGCCTACCTAATCTGATTTATCCAACACGACTACTCGAATGCCACGCAAAGAAGACAACAAAATATGTAAAATCAAACATGACCATACCATTGATATTCTGTGTGTCACAAAGCCATGGCTTCGCGACACATTGACGACCATCTTCTTTTAGCAGCGTGTCCACCAAACTACAATAAAGGGATTTCTTTTTCACGAACTGGACGACGCGGAGGCGGGTTTGTTTTTGTATATAACAATATTAATATTTCAAACGCTTCGCATCGCAAATCGATTGCAACAGTTGCGAAGTAACATCTCGTAGTTTCAAAAAAATGTTCTTTCTTTATCAGTAACGTTTAGTACCTTTCGATGTAAGGTTTACGCCATTGATCCCTATTCAGTGGCATCCTCTTTGCCTCTACAAGCCTAGATCCTCTCTTTTTATCATTTCTGAAACTGCATCCTGCCACATTTTCTTTGGTCTCCCTCTAGGTAGTTTTTCTTGCTGCTTACATTCTGGCTTTGGTTTAGGAATTTTGCTATCTTTCATTCTGTTTATGTGTCCACACCATCTTAATTGATTTTAATCTATTTTCATTTCCAGGCTTTCAGTTTCTTTTCCCCTAATCTTAGTATTTCTAATTTTATCTCTCCTTGTTTTGCCTATTGATCTTCTTAGGAATTTCATTTCTATTGTCTGTAGCTTGTTTTTATCGCTACTGTCTAGTGTCCATGATTCACTTCCATATATCATATTTGTTTTGGTTGTTAGTGCTTTCTTATCTTAGCCAATTCTCTGATTTATTTCTTCTTGAAGACTCCCATTTGACTTGATCATTACTCCTAGGTATTTATAGCTATCAACCTGTTCCAATCCCTCTCCTTCTAGTTTGATTTCATGTTTATTTGGTTCTCTACTAATCAGCATAGTCTTTGTTTTCTTTAATTTATTATCAGACCTCTTTTCATTAATTCCCTGTTGAGCATATTCATGTTGTGCTGTAGATTATTTGTTATTGTATCTGTCATCTGGACAGTACTTTTAGGATTAACTTAAAAATGATTTTATTGCTTCTACCAAATTGTTATTGAGATCATGTTCTTTGAGGGTTTTCCACAACTCTTTCCTTTTCACATAATCAAATGCCTTTGTAGATCAATAAAGCAAGCATGTACATTCTTATCATATCTATATGTGTGAATATGGTCCTGTACACTTCTTCCTGGTCTAGATCCACTTTGATGCTTTAACAATGTATCCTCTACTCTCCATTTCTAGCCTATTTTCTAAGATCTCAGCATAACGTTTTCCGGGCACACCGAGTAAAAATATTCCTCTATAGTTTTCACATTGCATTGTGGATCCACTTTATGAATAGGGGTTATTGTGCGCATTTTCCAGTCTTCTGGTACTATTTTAGTTTTATAAGCTGCCTGGCATAATTTAAGTAATACTTTATCTGCTTCTATACTTTGGTTAACTATAATTTCTGGGTAAATTCCATCTGCACACGGGGCTTTCCCAACTTTTATTTTCTTCTTCGCACTGATAAGTTTTGCCATTGTTATTTCTCCTTCATTATTAGTACACTGTACTACCATTTTATTGTTAGTTAGTCTCTTGTTCTGTCTATCAGTTAAGTTGTTTGGGTTATGCAGACTTTCAAAATATTCTCTCCACACTACTAGTATTTTATCATTATTTTTAACTACATCTCTTTGTTTATTCTTAACATGTTTTGTTGACACTGTTTTACTTGTCTACACCTCTTTACAGCTCC
Organism: Tritonia tetraquetra; assembly: GCA_030265355.1. Lineage (NCBI taxonomy): Eukaryota > Metazoa > Mollusca > Gastropoda > Nudibranchia > Tritoniidae > Tritonia > Tritonia tetraquetra. Next base: position 5,459 of record JARBEQ010255590.1, read on the forward strand.
CCAAAAGAGTTTCTGATTTTCTCTGAAATTTTCTTCCAACTTTTCTCCAAATCTATCCCATTGTTGCTGCTTGGATTTCTTAACTTCATTCTTAGCTTCCTTTCTTTTTAGTTCACTACTTTTACTTGCCAAGTATTTCTTCCATGCATCTTTTTTCTCTTTGACTTTTTGTTTTACTATATCATTCCACCAGTCCTTTTATTATTGCCTCCTACTCCTATAACTTTTCTTCCACAGGCTTTATATGCACTTTCAGTAATTGCTTTCTTTTATATTGACCAGATACTTTCTACGTCTTCTATATCTACTCCTATCTGCCTATCTTCAATTTATCGTTTAATCAAGTTTCGGAAAGTGCTTTTGGTATTTATGTCTCTCAATTCTTTTACTTTATATTTATATCTCTTTTCTTCTTTCTGTTTTCTGCTCCTCTTTTAACTCTGACGTCATCAGTGTTATAAAACAAATGGCCACTAACTATTAGTTAATCTATTATTGACTTTTCGTTCCTATCGTCTGAGACTCTGGTCCATTTATGTATGGCTTTGTGTTTGAAAAAAGGTGTTCGCTATTTTATCGTTATTTCGAATGCAGAAATGTCGTAATACTTCTTCATTGGCACTTTCTGTATTTTCAACTTCTCTACATATTGCTCCCAAACACTGTTCATGCTTATTGCCTACCCTAGCATTTAGATCATCTAATATTATAATTTCTTGGTTTCGTCTTGTGTTATTGGTGGCTATTTGTGATTGGTGGTAAAAGTCTTCTTTTGATAGCATTCTGTCTGTGGGAAATGTTTCTGAAATCTGCACTAAGTTTTCAAAGTATTTCAATAATCAATCGAGGAGATCCACCCAGCAACATCTGATCAAGTAAAAGCAGTTATCATTAGCTAGTCCCTTCAAGGTATGTGATTTAGACCCATTCCCAACAAAGTTTCTCAAGAACATTTGGATCATCTAATCTGTTATGCCATGGGCATTTGTGACTTAAAGAGAAAAAAACTACCATGAAATAAATTTCGTATTTCACATGTGAAGTAACAACGTAAACATAAAAATATTGCGCGATCCGACGACCTATTTTAGCTACATGTAATCTAGAGACGCGTTGTTTTTAGTTTTGAATATTTCATATTAGATAGATAGTAAATACATGCTTTTATTTCGTAAGGAATTAATGTTGTTTTAATCTTTTAAGTATTAATATCTACATCATGGGACTGTTTGAGAGGTTTAAAATTGAACTAATTTTTGGTGAAAATAAATCAAAGAGATATAACTAATCAAGGAATATAACTTTCTTTTACTATCATGAACGTAAACATTCGAACACAACCATTTGACTTTCAACAACTATCAACTAGAGGCGCCGGTGGTCGAACGGTTAGCACGCTGAACCGGTCAGCGTTGTCAAGCTACATTGATCGTGATCAGGATCTGGACGGGTGACCACTCGGGCACTGTGCCCTAGGTAAGGCACTTAACTCTGCTTACCTCACTCGGCTTAGGTGTTAATGAGTACCCGGCCGAGGGCAGCGAACGATCTTGTCCGAATGCTAGTGCTGAAGCGCCTAACATGCAGCTCGCACTTTATACTCATTTTGGAGTTGAGAAGGATACAGCAGTGTTATGGCCTGCCGGGGGTAAACTATACATTGTAAAACGCATAACGCATGATGGACTTCGTGGATATGAGCTATATAAGTGCTTTGCTTTACTTTTACTTACCCAACTGCTACAGTTAACAACAAAGAAAGTAAAATTCAAAAACAATGTTCACGGTCTTATTCATGGTGGCAATTTCTATATCAATTTCAACTAATAAACTATCTAGAGTTTAGACGGTTGATTCTATGATTCTATAGAAATCTATGTCATTTGAAATTGCCTTGGAACGTAAACTTGTGTCCTATCTAGCCGAGATAACAATGGCATAAACATGAATATGAAACTTGAATCGTTGGATATCATTGTGATCCAATTTTGCAAGCTCGTGGACTAACAATGATATCCACAGAACGCTCTTGTAGTATCCAATTACTACCGTGTATTACCACAATCATAAATGATTCGCTCTCCTCAGGCACTGCCCTACCATGTTTCAAAACTGCTCTGATAAAGAAAGGATTGGATGTCAACGAGCTTAAGAGCTATAGACGATTATCTAATCCGTCATTTCTGTCCAAGATTCTTGAGAAAAAGTTCCCAGAAGGATTTTAACTGATTTGATTTGAAACAACATTTATGAAATTTACAATTTTATGAGCTTATAAATGCACCCACAGCACTAAGACAGCATTGCTTACCAGCATTGAGGACAAAAAAGCGTGTCTGTTGACCCTCTTTGATCTGTCTGAGACCTTTGATACGATCGACCATGCTATGTTACTTTTAAATGACTAAAAGTAACTTTTGGTTTGCACTGGTTCAATTGTTATCTTAAAGATGGCATGCAAGCAATGAAGATTAATGACCAGTGCTACAGTGAAATTTTACTAAAATATGTTGATTTTCAAGATCAATATTGTTTACAATGTATATGCAACATTTGCCTTGTATCATAACAGCTCATGACATGAACTACCACTTTTATGCTGATGACATGATACTCAAATATACAATGACACTGCTTATAATAGAGTGATTTACCATGAGCAATGTGCAAGTGATATACAAAATTGGTACGTAACAAACTCAAGCTAAACGGCGATAAGATTGAAACCATGTTGTACACGGCACTGGTGTCGTTGCTGTTCGATGTCTCTGATCAGGTTTGCATTGGCGTTGCACAACTTCATGGTTGTCCATAGAGCTGCATGATTTTACCCTGCCAACTGCCTTCTCAGAACCAATAAACACATGGTAGAGGTCTTGCTGATGTTGAAGGTACCGCCCACAAAGTATTCTGAGGTTAAATATATTTGCCTCGTTGTGTTGCTTTCTGTTCTGCTTTGCTCGATACCGTGGTTAAATAAAATCGGATAGACTAGAGAGTGCGTGCTTGTCGCCTGGCATCGGAGCATGTTTTTGATGAGACCAATACAGGTAGCATGTCTTTAAGAACCGTTTGGGGCCGGAGCTTTAGGCCCTAAACGGAATGGCATCCCACATCTCTCTTATACTCGTTGCTCTCTCAGTGAAGACACAGGGAGTCTCTAAGACCCTCTTACGTGTACGGAGAGTGATGAGGGTGTAAGGGAGATGTGATGCCACTCCGTTTGGGGCCTAACTCTGCTTCGGTAGAGTAATACAACACTGGTCTACGAGTGTTGCTGTTACTTCCCCTTCTCTCAGATGATAATTAGTACCAACTTCTACACCTTGTTCGAGTGAGGTAATCGGAGTAAATTTTCTTGCCCAATGAAAAAAACCAAGTGCCTGAAGTGGGGCTCGAACCCCCAATCCTTGCCATAGACGTTCACCAGCTTAACCACCTCACCAAATGGAGGAGGGAACATAACGACCTGCCAAAATAACCGTTTCGCAAAGAGGGTCGTATTTAGAAAAATAACGAAAACAGCTATGTACAAAAGTGATAAGAAAGTTTGCATTATTTCCTGCATGATATAACCTTCAAAACAGGAAAAGCGAATATAAAGTATGTGCTTTGCGTTGTAACATAACAACAAAGTTTCTTTTTATTATTAATCAGAAGGGGGAAAAATAAAGATACGAATATTTGTCTTGATAAAAGTACATTGTTTTAAAAGAAATAAAGCGCATTAATAAAGAGGATACCACAAGTGAGTATAAGATTAATTCGTAGTATTTGCACTGTAAAGCCGTGTTCACATGGTGCAGATTTTTTTCAGTATTTTTTGCGCACGCGTTTGTTTTTGTTCGCTCCCCCTCACTAATTATTTAATTTGTTCCGAACGATGTGGCGCTGATAAATCAGTTCATAGTGTGCATCAATTCGATGGTGTGCAGTAATTAAACAATCAATCTATTATAAGTGAGCGTCGGTGCAGTTTGCTGTGGGGAAAATACTGCACCATTTAAACACGGCTTAAGGCCCCAAACGGAGTGGCATCACATCTCCCTCACATTCTCGTTGTTTTCTCAGTGAAAACCCAGAAAGTCTTTTTTTTAATTTCACGCTTTTCATCTCACGACTTTTAAAGACTTTCTGAGTCGTCACTGAGTGATGAGAAAGTGAGGGAGATGTGATGCCACTCCACACTGGGGCCTAAATGATGAACGATATTATCGGACAGTGTAATAAACAAACGCAAAACATAGGCTAGATAAAAAAAAAAGGCCCAATGAAACAACTGGGGCTGCCTTAGCTGTTATTTTGTTTGGGGCGTTTTTATCTTTATCTTCACTTCAGTGTACGAGTATTTCTGGGGAAAAATGGTTTCCAAACAACAAAGTACCCGTAGTAAATAGATAAATACCCACAGCAAAGAGACACATGCGGAAAACAATTACACAACCAAAATCCAGCCAAAGAAACAAATAAGAGTACACTCGCTCTCTTGAGGAATTCATACCAATGTATTATGCAACAACGTTATCATGAAACACCTAGACACAAAAAGCAGTGGGTTGATTAACACTTTATCGGCACTGTTCGGGTTTGAAACAGTATATAGTATTATCTTATATTCTATTATCAGCTCCAAGTGTTATTATCTAAACCTCATAAAGATGAATTGGTTAAGCGGGGCGCGCATTTGTCAAGTTTCGCCCCTCGATTGTCTGCGATTATGCTAATGAGACCAATTTTGGTTTTAGCTCCTCTTACAGAAATTGGCATAATCGCCATTCTCTTTATAACCCCAGCTTTTATTTAGTCTCAGAGTTGGCGGTTTACGAAGGTTTACTGCATTGGTGGTTTTTTTCAAACCCGATTCGTTTTCCATGATGACTGACAGACCCTGACTATTATAGCATGACGAAATCAACAGTCTCGTATTATCGGTCTATGAGATTTAGAGTAAAACCTCGTTATACAACCAACTCTGGAACCAAAGAAAGTTGGTATTATAAAGAGAATGGCGTTATAAAATTTTGAAAATATCTTATCCGTACAGTAGGCAGTAAGCGAGAATGGTGGTATAACGTGCGGCGTTGCTGTAATATATTTTGCACAATGAGTGTAAAATTGCAACCTGCTTATTTATTCTAATATCACAATGGGTCCTCTTACACTATTTGACATGATATATGGCAAGCGGCGGTCTAACTGAGAGAGTAATGCATTGTGTTCTTAACTTGACCTGATTCAGTGCTGCAAAAATATGAGTTATAGAAATCCCTCTCTTATTGCTTTCTTTTTGTCATCTCCCCCACCCTCCTCATTTCTCTCTCTCTCTCTCTCTTTCTCTCTCTCTCTCTCTCTCTCTCTCTCTCTCTCTCTCTCTCTCT